>JAKOGI010000356.1:100000-290000 GCA_029747015.1 Carnegiea gigantea | reverse complement strand
TGATGTCAAGGCCAATGATTTGCCGAGAAATGTGATGAACATTGAGAAAGACAATTTAGATGCCAACCTCCCGGACATTTTCTCCCGTAACGTTGGATATGCCCCGAATGAGGGGAGCGTGCGCTTCTTGGATCATTTGGATCATCGCTTGGCGCATGCATATGTCTTATCCAATTGTGGGTTGTTAGGAGAATATGAAAGGTAAGTTTATGTGCTCCTTATACAGGGAAATGGTACATACCTTGAACAGGACCAAATGATTTTGTGTGTTCGTTGTATAGGATGTTCCATCAGGAGATGATCCACCAAACCCCTCGAGTTCGGGTCGAGAATGTGTGGGGAAATTATGAAGAACAATTTCCGGAATGGTTCAAAGCGAACGTACGTTTTGGCACAATGTGATTTGCTTACGGGGGTTTACGTATTTGTATTATGTTGCGATACTGACAACATCTTCGCCCAATTTTTGGCTACGACGTCCATGCAGGTGTTGCAATCCAACGTTGACGACGACATCCTCAAAGCACTTGCCTATGCCCCTAAAAGGCATGTTCGTCGTTGGGATCATTACTACGTCAATGGCTTCAACTTCCACGCATACGAATATGGGAAAAACAAGGCCACAATGAACTATGGTGTTTGCGTCAAAGGAACGGATGGAAGGGAATATTATGGAGTGGTACAAGATGTCATCGAGTTGCACTATGTTGGGGATATTCGTTCCTATAAGACAATATTGTTTAAGTGTGAGTGGTATGACTGCATTAACGGTGTTGATGTCCACGACACGTACAAATTGGTTGATGTGAATCACACAAAGAGATATCCCAAGTACGATCCATTCGTCCTTGCCAGTCAGGTCACCCAAGTGTGCTTTGTGCCTTATCCTATGAAGGACAACACTAAAAAGGATTGGTGGGCAGTGGTCAGAATGAAAGCGAGACCTATAGTTGATGCCCCCGAAGAGGATGCACCATTCCAAGTGGATGATTTAGCCAACCCGCCTAATGTAGCAGATGTTGATGTGCACGAAGATGTTGGCATCGAAGAAGAAGCGGAGAATGAAACGGGTGACACTGATGAGGATGAGGAGGTTGAGGGCGTCGACGATGGCTCTGAAGTTGCATCGCTTGACGGGTTACTGGATGAAGACGACGATACCGTCGACGACGATGATGGGGGCGACTTCACCGAGTCAATGTTGAAGTAGAGCAATTCGATGTGACGAAGCCGCAGTTTGCGTCTTCGTAACATGGACCTTGTGTTACGTACGTCAAATGTGTTTAAACTGTATGGTCAACATGTACTACTATATGTGATGTTTACTATGAAACCTGCATTCACACCGTACTGTATTCATGCATGTTGTCAGACTCAGAACGCAATATCGTACATTGCTAATGCTCTACTATTTACTGGTGTTTGGCATACGTTTTTCGTACTTATATGCATGCATGCACTTCTCTGATTGATTTCCATGACATGGTGTAGGAGTAGGTCAGCATGGACGGGGCGAGCGGAGCTATTACCCAGTACGACTCCCAGGAGACGCAGCCTCCGGAGTTCCCGATAGAGGGCGATAGCGCTACATTCACACGGGTCCACCTTGTGCCTAACACGGACAAGTGGTAAGCATCAGTAACTTTCACAATTCGTAAGTCCGGGACGTCATACGATTTCCTTCAATTTGTGCGCACTGTTGTATCGCAGGTTTGGTGATCGAGATGTCGCACGAGCCATCTCCGAGACCATTCGTACATACTACAAGGATGCTTTCACGTATTGGCGGGACGCCCCTGCGGACCACAAGCGGTTTTGGTGGAATTGTTTTAAGGTAAGGATGGTACACTTTGCAATATATGTAAACTGGTTTTGTTTCCCCCTTTTGAGTATGCACATTTATGTTCGTACATATATGTATAAACGTATAATGAGATTGTGTTGCCCGATTTTGTGTAATGTAAACCCCCAATAATCCGGATGTGTGATCCGTTGAAATGTGTAATTGGTGTACTCCGGGCGTGTGGCCCGTTGAACGTGGGAATGTGTGTTGTAATTTCATTTATTGCAGGGAGTTAATGTGTGGGTTTTAGCCAGGATAATGGTCAATTTTTAAGCGGAACTCTGTCCGTTTCTTTCGAGGTATATATGTATATGTGTGTGTGTGTGTGTGTATGTGTATACACACACACATATATATATATATATATATATATATATATATATATATATATATATATATATATATATATATATATATATATATATATATATATATATATCACACACACACACACATATATATATATATATATATATATATATATATATATATATATATATATACATATAGATAGATATATATATATATATATATATATATATATATATATATATATATATATATATGTATATATATATATAGACACATATATATACATATACATATATATATATGTATGTCTACGCATGTGTATACCCATACATAAACCCGCATATGCACATACCTGTACACGTAGACGCGTATACATATAAACGCGTGTACATATATACGAATATGCGTTTCTTATGTTCATGCAGAGAAGAATACATGTGGAATGAGTTGGATGTCCTCTTTATTTCGAATGTCATCCCCAATAATCCGGATGTATGATCCGTTGAAATGTGTAGTTGGTTTACTCCGGGCGTGTGGCCCGTTGAGCGTGGGAATGTGTGTTGTTATTTTATTTATTGCAGGGAGTTAATGTGTGGCTTTTAGCCAGGAAAATGGTCAATTTTCAGGCGGAACTCTGTCCGTTTCTTTCGAGGTATATATATATGTATGTGTACGCATGTGTATACATATACATACACCCGCATATGGACATACCTGTGCACGTATACACACGTATATAAACACGTATGTTACTAATTCATTATTGTGACTTGCATGTGCAGGAACGATTCACATGGGATCCTGAGCATGAGGACTTAGTGAGAAGGGAATGGTAGCAGAAGGTACGGGTCAGACTGAAGGATATAGTGCACAAGACCTCCAAGGACCCTCCAGAGAAGATCATTCATTGGATGACTGATGGTATTCACACTGCAATGAAGACCAAGAGGGACACAGATGAGGATTTCAAGAGGTGATCGGAGAGAAACAGGAAGAACAAGGTAGAGGGGCCGAAGGCAAAGATTGGGCACAGTCAGGGGTCTATATCTGCAACAATGTGGGCTCAGAGACTGGTATGAAACAGTTACATGCTGTAGTGAAATATATTATCTTCACTTTGAAAAGTTGCCCATGTGGAAATAAATATGTGTATGTGACAGGCGAAGCAACTGGGAAGAAGACCTTCGACTGCTGAGTTATTTGTCACCACTCATTCCAAGGTTGACGAGAGTGGTCACCGCATTTGGTGCGATGAGTACGCTCAGAGTGTGTATGTAAGTATCCCATCTATCCCATCATTATCCAAGCTTCGTTCACTACGTAGATATCTGAAATGTACGCATATGTAACTTGTTTGCCTTCCTGATTTGTTTGAAACGATACAGGATAAATATGAGCAGCTGAAAGAGGGAACTGATGCGCAAGTCGGTTCCGCAGCAGATGATCACCTGTTCTTCAAGGCAAGTGGAGGCTGGAGTGACAAGGGCTCCATATACGGACTTGGAAGAGAGGGGTAGCCATGTTTGAGAGACCGATCGCGTCTAGGCGTAGTGGCGGCAGCACTTCCTCCGCATATTCTTCTCCCATAGTAACCCAACTCCAAGATCAGTTGCAAACGACACAGAATGAGCTGCAAACGACTCAGGCTCGACTTCATTCGACAGAGGAGGAGTTGAGGAGTACTAGGGAGGAGTTGAGTAGTACGAGGGAGGAGTTGAGTACTACTAGGGCGGAGTTGGAAGCTACCAGGAAGGAGATGGATGTGCAACGCATTGGGCTGCTGGAGCTTAATGCTCGGTTTGATAGCTTTTCAGCACTGCTTGGCCACCCCACCCGTGCCGACAACTCTCAGGCATCGTCGTAGATGTAGGTATGTGTAGATGTTCATGTTAATTGTAAATTCGGCTATGTGTAGATGTAGGCAGCGTCGTACTCTGTCACATTGTAATTTCATGCACGTGACCGATGGAACTCTGTAATTGTTGTGTTCGTGGAATGCGAAATTCTGGATATTTTGGTACTATTTGTGTAATCTCGATTTAATTTAGAGATGCTCAACTACATGGTATGTATATAGCAAACAATATGCCTAGGTTGGAGATCGAAATTGGTATTCTGGTCTCTGTTAGAGACCGAGATGCAAGTTTGGTCTCCAACGCAGGCTAGCAGGAACCTCAGCCTGTGTTGGAGACCAACATGAAAATCGGTCTCCAATTGAGACCGGACACCCGGTCTCTAGTGGAGACCGACACAATATGTTTGGTCTCAGATTGAGACCACATATATTGGTCTCCAATTGAGACCAACAGTTTTGGTGTCAATTAGAGACCATGTAGATTTGGTCTCTAATGGAGACCACGGAAGTTGGTGTCAATTCGAGACCAGCCAACTCGGTCTCTGTTAGAGACCGACATTCCTGGTCTCTAATTGAGACCAGAACGTTTGGTCTCAATTAGAGACCGGCTTATTTTTGGTCTCAGATGGAGACCGGATTTGCTTGGTCTCAGTCAGAGACCGGTAACCTGGTCTCAATTAGAGACCGGCACGTTTGGTCTCAATTAGACACCACTATGCGCTTTTTGGTCTCTAAATTTGAATTGCTACCAAAGGTTTAGAGACCGAAGATTTTCGGTCTCTGTTTGGTCTCTAAAATTATTTAGAGACCGGCTTGCCTCAATTAGAGACCGAAAGACTTCGGTCTCTAACTGGGCGCTTTCTTGTAGTGGGCGGGGTGTGGGAGAATCTGATGTGGCAGTCTTACCCCTAAATTGTAAAATTACAGAGAAACTTGGTTCTAATTGACCCTAAATTTAAAAATCGTAAACTGCCTATTACTCCAAAGAAATGGAGCAAATGAAGTTTAGAAATGTATTTTGTTTTACTTCGTACATAGGTACGTGATGAATCTTTAAATATTTCCAATGATGAATCTTTTCTATTATATGATGCATCTTTTTCAAAGTGTGTACTCAGCATTGTACACAAGTATGTACTGTAGAATTTTTCCTATTCAAAGAAGCTCCCAACCGACAAATGACGCCATCTGTCGGTCGGGAGCTTCTTTAAATTCTTTACTTGTTTGTATGTACTATGCTTCAGCTTTACGTACTCTTCAATCTTTCTGTGGCTTTTTCACCAATCTTTCCTATTACAACCCCACCCCCTTTTTCCTAATCTATGCTATATGCTTATTGCAGTGATCCAAAGATAATACGGAAACATCAAAGGCATATGATTAGTTAGCTAGATAGATCTACAATCATTGTCTTTAATTAAATTCTTAATGTGTCCTCTTTACCTAATTAATCAAAATCAGCAGTAATTCTCTTTATTAATTATTATTAGGTCCACACACATGATCAATGCCATTTTTCTGGCAACTTCTGATGTTAACAGTTTGCCCCCTCTTAGGTGTTATGACATTGATAGATAATTAATTCTTCAATTTTCTCTGCTTCCATCACGGGTGGTTTGGTGAAAACTAGTTTAGAAAGTTGAACTTTTAGGAACAGATTATAAAACTTTTTATTTAATTTTGTCACCTGAAAAGACATAAATATCCTTAACTGATACATGTAATTTGCAAAATATAAAACTGAAGAAATTATAGAAGTTTAAACGACAAAAAACATTGAAAACATGGGTAGGAAAAAAAAAAAATCATTAATTATCTGATGAAAAAATAGGGAAAATAGTAAATGAATGAAAACCAGCAAAAATTGGAGATGCGGGGTGTCGATCCCCGTACCTCTCGCATGCTAAGCGAGCGCTCTACCATCTGAGCTACATCCCCACATACTGTTGCTTTTTACTGTTAAGATAGACGTGGGTTGCTCTTTGGTTTGCTGTCATCCATTATATAGTTAATTGTGTCGTATGTTTACCTTTGTTAGTAATCTACTCCAAGTGAGGGCATATTGGAGTATAAAGTTGGTTGTTATCCCACATTGATAAGATAGACATCCTCGGACTTGCATAAAAAGTTGTGACTCGTGAATTGTTTACTTCTTATATTGCCTGTTTAATTTGCGACAAAACCTCCTTTGGCCTTATCTTTCATGAGGTCGGTTGATTAAGGCCCAATCAGTTTTGAAATTTAACATGAATGTACATAGCAACTCCAACATGAACTAGCAAGAGGCAAATCTTAGGCGCCTCAAAAGGGTTGCAACTTCTCCTTGATTGACCCAAGGGTGTTTTTTGGTGTTTTTTTTTTTTTTTTTAAAAAAAAATATTTCTCAATTCATTAGTGGCAGTGTTAAATTGGTTTTGTAGATAGCCATTCTCTTCTGCTGTTTAATAATCATCGTTTGCTTATTCCTGAGGGTGATGCCATGATGGTCTCATGAGTTATTTCTGCAGGACCAGACTCTTTTTGGTTGAGTCTCTAACTCTCTTATATAGTTGAATCAGCTTTCCCTATGTCTCACAATTATCTTGGTTGTTTATCATCAATGCTGTCATTGCTTTGAGTAAGTCTACTTGGTTATACACCCGACTGCAGGAAAATTTTGGCTTTGTGTATCTCAGCTGTGACAAATGATAATAGCAACTTATGTGTACATTTCGAGAGGCTCATCAAAAGGTAAAAACTTTCCAATGTATAACATACAATCTTTGTTGGTTACATTCAGAAACCATATAACCTAATAGTGTGCAGATTTCTGGGCTTCCGGCACCCTCTGATTGCCAATTCCTATTATAAACAACAACAACAACAACTCCCAGTGTGGGTCCCGCTTTCGCGGGACCTGGGGAGATCCAACTGTAGGTAACCTTACCTCTACCGGCATTCCTACCTGTAGAGAGGCTGATTGCCAATTCGTATTGTAGTTGTTAAATGCTGCTTTCCTGTTTTGTCTCGTTTTCCCTCAGATGAAAGCAAACAGTAGTTTTTTCAACGAAGAAGCAAAGTGGGGTTTCCCGTGACTGAGAATTTGTGACAATAGACATAGCTGATTCTGCCCCATTGTATATCATTTTTCACTGACTAGAGGCCTCACATTTTTGACTGGTCTACTTGATAAGCACATGACTTCCATTTTAGCTTCACATTCTTCCCTTGATTTCACGTTTCATGCGAGACTGCTTCAATTTGTCACCTTATTGGTGATCACAAAAATGGAACCTGAGGTATTGGGATTTAGGGGATTGGTTTAGACGATATCTTCAACCTTGTCGCTGATATTACCCTCAAAATGCTGGTACAAGTTTGTGATTGCAGGTTACTGCATCGTACAATTAGCCGATTTATGTTCTCTTCAGGAAGCTTTTGCACATGAGATAATCTTCACATGAACAAATTTGTTGAACCTGCATTCAAATATGAGATTCTTGATGCAAATCAGGCTGCTAAATTGCTAACTTACAATAACTTGAGATTTTGAGCTCCACTTGTATTAGAATGTTGTGCGACTTTTACAGCAAGATTACAGTCTTAACCAACAGCAGTTTGATACTGTTTTCACCCATTTGCCATAATCTTTTTTCTATTATTAGCTTACTTCAGCACAAAGAGACACAAACCTGATGTGAACCCCAGAAAAACTCGGCACCTCCCCTTATTTCAACTCTAAGGTGGTTTTTTGTAGATTCTCAGGACCTTTCCTTATTTCAACTTAAGGTGGTTTTTTTAAAATTCTAGTTTGTGCGAATGACATGTTTTGAATAGCCGTCGCTAATGGTAATCTATGGCTCCACAACCCCTACTTTCTCTCATGATTCATAAGTCATGAGGCTCCTTCCTGAGTCAGGCATTATATCGTCTTTTTCTGGGGAGGGGGAAGGCGGTGTATCAAACAAAATGTGTTTTCAGGTTTGGTTAGAGTGGATCAGTTGGCGACTTGGGTTGGATCGGTTTGATCAGATTCAGGGTATGTCAAGTCTTGGTCAATTAGGATGAAATTATTTCGATTATGCAGCAGGTTGTTCATGTTGGATAATCAGGAGCAAGATTTTTCAAGTCTCGACTGGATGCTGCCATGCAGGTTTAGGCCAATCCTATTGTATTACATGTCTTCTCTGCAGCTCATATTTCTTTGTAACAGATACTTCCTGTTTCCTGTATGTGCCTAATTCAGACTAGTGCATCAAGAATACACATGAAACTTGGAAATAACAAGCACCATAAAGATCTCTTATTGCACTTATGTGTTGTATGTTTTTCATCTCACAACAGTACATATTCCTTGTCATTCTGAATCATCACCTTGACGAACAGGACTGGCTGAGGCCTTCATAGGGATTTTGATCTCCAGTATTGTTTCATTTTTAATGGTTGCTTCTGTCCGCTTCCAATCTGCATTGTCTGGCAACTCTATCCTTCGGACAAACCCGTGTTCCCACCAATGGTTGCTTCTCCAATCCCTCATCTTCGAATCGGTTTGTTGCTTCCACTGCCCACTAATCTCAAGAATCTTGCCCTTTTCTACACAAACCTGTACAAGCTCTTCTCCTGCTCCTGTGTAAGCATGCCAACTTGGTGTTACTATTGCTCCATCTGTGACATTCCTATATGTGCTTTTTTTTTTTTTTTTAAGGGTTATTCATTTGCAAATGTTGTGCTTATGACAAAGGAACAAAAACTTAAACTATCCCCACTTCTTTTGTCATTTTGACCAGATGTAGATCTAATAGAACTTATCCAAATCTTGGTTTCTTGCTCAAATAGACAAAGCATATGATACAAGACTGAAGATTAGGCAATCCAATTTTGATCCAAAATTTATCGCACTAATCTTGATGGGACTTTCTTGACAACCTTGCTGTACAAAATAACCATACACCTGAATTTTCATCCCCGATTCTGACCTGTCTCTAGATTGTCCCATCTCAATCCTCAAACAAGCTGTTTAAAACTCTAAATAGCAAGTTGCTTTAGAAACTCAGAAGAAATCTCACCTGGTAACTCTGCTTTTAGCATGTACTCTTTATCAGTCTGTGCCCAATCAACTTGGTTATGGCCAGAGGCTCGAAGATTACACAGCAAGACATCGGCATCAAACTCCCACAGGGGAAATGCGTCAGAGGGATCGAAAAACTTGCCAAACAACATGGGACTAAAGAGGGAGCCATCACCATATACTTTACGAATCACTTGATTGCCTTTCGATAGGAACGCTTGGAAACCATCCTCGGCCAGGGGCATGATCCATTTGTGCGGGGTTCGGTCTTCCAGTAGAACCTCAATCTGCCTGGAACCGGCCATTAGAGGGAGGTGAATGTGATGATCAGTCTAGTACAAGTATTCTTTTAGCATTTGTTGCAAGGAAGTCTTCCAGTTTTAGTTCTTTCTTATAGTCTTAAGGTACTTTTCCTTTACAAAAGTAAAGAGAACAAATTCCTTCAGCATCTTTCTCAGGATTATAAAGCTTCTTGCAGAATATTTTGTTTTTTACGACGCTTGCTGATTGGCAAGTGGCAACTGGTGTTCTGGCCAGTCCATCAGGCTGGGGAGTAATCTCATTTTGGTGGTGTGAAAATACAGATAGATGATTCATTGTGTTAGCTTACACGCACACGCTTCTATATTTGCGCCCACAGAGTGAATATCACCACCTTTTGCTTTCCTGTCTCTGCTCACTCCGTACAGGATTTGCAATAAGGACAACAGTTTCCAATATGGGTCTCGTTTTCGCAAGGTTTGGAGAGATCTAGAGGTAGGTATTGTTACCCTTGCAAGCACTCATATGAGCATAGAGGCTGATTCCAAGAGACTCCATAGAGAATTTGATCACCCTTTATTTTCCTTTCACAAACAATTAGCCATGACATATGGGTTCACCGTGTAGACTCCGAGCTGATTTAGACGATTTATCCCATCTTTTTGGGGGGGGGGGGGGTTCCATATTGAGTTCAGATAGTAAACTTTTTGGATCGTCAGTGTGTGAAGTTCAGGTCAAATGTGAGTTGGCTGGATGTATGATTAGATTTGTCCTAGGTTGAGCCTATGTATGTTGATTAATTGTTG
This sequence comes from Carnegiea gigantea, assembly GCA_029747015.1. Classification (NCBI taxonomy): domain Eukaryota; kingdom Viridiplantae; phylum Streptophyta; class Magnoliopsida; order Caryophyllales; family Cactaceae; genus Carnegiea; species Carnegiea gigantea. Next base: position 279,876 of record JAKOGI010000356.1, on the reverse strand, counting down.
AGTGAGGTCACTGAAGCCTGGTTTTGGTAACTATCAAGCTATATGGTCCTAGGTTGTTTTAAGGTCAAGTTACATAAGGTCTGTGCTGAAATTCGATTACTTCAGTCAGGTTTAGTGTCTACCAAGTTGACTTATCGAATTTGGGTCAATTTACGATTTTGTCGAATTTGGGTCAATTTACGATTTTGTCTACATGTATTCTTTATACGTAGGCAAAACAGTTGAGATATACCAAATAGGCATTATCTTTTTCTCTTCTTTTTCTCTTTTTTCAGGCCGGCTTTGATGCTGATGGCAGACGCGATATCGATTCTGGACTCCGGGGAGGTAAAACAAGGATCCTCATGTGCTGGTACTTTTATCGTGAATACAGCAGCATTGTGATGGCAAACATGCATGGCATATAGTGTGAAAGGAATAGTTTTCAACTTTTTGGCAATGTGATGGTGATAAGGCATATGCTTGCATCTTCAATCTCTTTTTTCTGCATTGGAAATAGACTCAAAATGTGAGTGCACAAGGGAGGACTTTGGTTTTAGCATCTCAAGAATACAGTGATTTCTTATCTTAAAGCCTAAAAAAGGAGGGCTGGGATCAAACTAGTAGATGCTTTCTTGTCAGAACCACTACATATTGCAAGCCACTTTCTGTAAGTGGAGACTGAGTGCAGCCTCTGATGGTGTGTCCAGAAATACATAGATTCACCTCCAACAGCAATAATAGCATCAACTATTATGGATCCAAATTAAAGGCAGATCTACTAATTCTATTGTACCCCCCAAAAAAAAAAAAGAAAAAAGGGGGGAAAAAGGCTTGTGTGCTACCTGAAGTTTGTTTGAAGTTTTTGAGCATATGTATAAGCTAGGGTCTATTAAACGTACCTGTTCAAGAACCAACTCAACCAAAAGCTTAAGTTGATTGTTGAAGACCGAAGAATATGTTTATACCCTAACATGCGCCCTCACGACAATACCCTTTCGGACTTAAACCATAAATGCAACAAAGTTCCGTCTATAGCTGGCGAATACCCAAAGCAGTTTAAAAGTGGATAACCTTCGTAAAATTTTTAGATGTGTCACTATAGGCACCCCGCTAAAAGATGAAAATATGTATGCAGTCTCATGCCCCGGAATTGGTTTTGAGTTGTTCGTTACTGGTTGTTCCTTTTGTGTGTGTGTGTGTGTGTGACTTTGATCAATTTGTACAATCAAACAATTCAAAAGTTGATTCAAGCACCAACTACCTTGTTAATTGTTAGATCATGACTTCAGGCCTTCAAAAACCAGGCGTTCTTGTATAAAAAATATCAGGTTTCACAAATCATACTATAGCTCAGGGGCGAATCTAAGGTCAGCTCAGAGATGTCCATGGACACCCCTAACTTAAAAAAATCTCTAAATAGCAAATTTGAAGACTGTGCACATGCTATGAGTGGACACCCCTGAAAATGGCCCAAAAAAACCCTGTATGCTTGGACAGCCATAAACCTCTCACAAGTAGACTGGCCCAACTTCAGCTTTAGCTACTTACGTTTTCATTTCATTTCTTTTTTTTTTTGAAAATACACTTAGTGAAGGCAGGCAAGCGTTCATCGTACTTCTTGCCTTCCTTGACATCTCGATCCTCTCCTCACACGCTCTCACTCCATTTCCTCCACTCGATGGTGATGAGATTGATGATTCGATTCGATTCGATTGATGGGAGCAGCAACATCAAGTAAAATTGCAGCGGCAACTTAGGCGGTGTTGCTATTGGTGGCGCTTATCCGTGGTAGTGCACAAGGATTTCCGGCGAGACCCAGACAACCCTCATTGGCACCACAACGCTTTCCACGACGTCAATTGCAATATACCCATGTCCTATCTGATGTTCAGGTATGCTGCACACTTATGCTGAGGTCTCATGGTATTTTCTTTCTCACTAATTCTGGATTTGTATCCATGACAGTGCGCCTGAATTTGGTTGGGAGATTATTGTAATTTGAAAATTTTTGGTCTGTTTGCTAGGTTGAATGTTGTGATTTTTGCTATGAATTTGTATTTGGTTTGGAATCAATTTATAACTCGTTTGTTGTTTGAGGCTAAATTTTGTTTGCGCTATTCCCATTTTGTGATGGCTGTGCATTAGTATTTGTTGAAGCAACCGGCCTAGCGCCTCAGCCCTTTGGCCACCGGAGCAGATCGCACAGCAGCCGCGCGCAGACCACCGGCACAAGCTCACGCCATCGAGCTGCCCAGGCCAACCTCTGTTGACGCTGCCATGAAGTTAGAGTTTCAATCTTCAACCATTGAGTTAGATTTTTTTTTTTTTTTTTTTTTTTGCTTGAATTACTTCTAATTGCTTGCCTCTGAACTTTTGTTATGTAGATGGAGATTGATTAATGAAATTGTTTGGTTATTAGTTAATGATTGTTAATTTGTTATCTTATCATGTTATAGGCTCTTGCAAAGTCGCATTAGTCTGGATTCTTAATAGGTGATTTGTTTGGTTGTTGGTTATTGGCTAGTGACTGAGCCATATGTAGAATAAGGGTATGTTCTTTTCGTAAGTAAATGGAGGTGGGTAAAAGATTAAAGTGAGTTGAGGTTAGTTGAGATGGGTTGAAGTTGGTTGAAGTTTGTACTTTTTTTTGAGGTGGGTTGAAGTAGGTCGAAGTGGGTTGAAGTTGGTTGAGATGGATTGAAGTTGGTAGAAGTGGGTTGAAGTTGGTATATTTTTTTGTGGTGGGTTGAAGTGGGTTTAAATAATGAGAATGTATGATAATTTATTAAGTTATTGTAATTTTTAGTGTATTTTTTCGCTGAATGGTAATTTCACAATTTTGTAACTATCTTTTGGAAGTTGGAGGCCGACACAACTTGTCAATTATTTTTAACGATTTGGGTTACAAATTATTAAATTTGTGAAGGACGGGGTTGAAGTGGGTTGAAGTTGGTTGAAATGGGTTGAGGTTGGTATTTTTTTCAGGCGGGTTGAAGTTGGTTGAAGTGGATTGAAGTAGGTTGAATTAGATTGAGGTTGATAAATCTAAAATGACCTACGAAAAGAACATGGCCTAAGTTCATTGCTTTCTTGAAGTAGTGATGAAACTTGAAATCGGCATTCCATAAATATAAGTTTTCTGTTTGCGAAGCTCTTGTTTGTTTCATCGATTGTCCTTGATCTGCCCCTGCTCTTTCTTGTGTTCGAAATTGTCTGATTTAGTGATTTATGGTTGATATTTGGCAAATCATTATGTCATTGTATGTCTAAGAAATTTGAAATATGAGAAAAATTCATCAGGTTTTATTTCTTGTCTAGCTCTCTCCCAGTGCCAGCAGAATTTCTCTTGTTGTCTCAAATTTTTTTGTTGTTGAAATTTAAGTGAATATCCAGGAATTTGATCTCTAATATATTAATATGTCACTTGTACTTCCACTGTATTGTTTGAATTCATAATTGAGTTTTTTTTGTCTAATATTTCATGTATTATTTAAACTTTATTTTATATATAGTACGCATAATGATAAATGTTCATACGTGAACACCCTTGATCTAAAAGTCTAGATCCGCCACTGCTATAGCTTAGAGTTTCACGCATGCATCCATGCAATTTATGTCTTCTTCAGTTTCAGGTTGTGTCAATCTAGTAAATTTTGAAAATCTAGCCAGATTTAATGTGCATTGTAAAGTATTAAGTGGGAAGCCAATTCCAGTTCCAACCCTGCAGGCCTTTTTGACATTTTTTCTCTCTCTTTTACCAATAAACAAATCGTGTGATTTTGCCTAATTAAACTTTGCTTGGGTAGAGAATGCTTGGATATTCCCCCGGTAAAAAAAGGAGCACTATCGGGGGCGAAGGATATAATGGATATACTAGAGTATAAACATATTTATGAACCTTCAATATTAAGTTTAGACTTTTGGTTGAATTGGTTCTTGAATATGATATTAGAGCCTTTCTGATCGAGAGGTCTTGAGTTCATCTCAACAGTTTTCATATTGATTTATTAAATAAGGTAGGGGAGCCTTTGCAGCAATCACGTTTCAAACCCAAAGGACATTTGCATGAGAGAGCATATTAGAGTCTATATAACTATATATAAAATTAAGTGACTTTACACATTTTTGCCAAGTGTCATAACTTTATTGGTCAGCATATTAATTAGTGCGTTAATCTATTTTTTGTCTTTTACACGTATACTACTCTTTTGAAACTTTTCTTTACATACTTCACAAGATCTTTCACCTTCTCCTTAATTAGATTCTTAGAAATGTGATTAATAAACATTTAATTGTATGTACAAAATAACATATATGTAAATCTAAAAAGTTTAATAGATACAAAGATTATTCAACTAATAAAATAAATATAAATGATGAAAATTATATTGTTCATGAATTATCTATAATTTTGAATATTGACATATTATCTAACTCAAACTTTGCATCGCAAGAGGAATAGTTCTAGTATAAACCTATTCTTGAGCCTTTAACCATCACCTTAAACTTTTGGTTGAATTAGTTCTTGAACAGGGCAGCAGAAGGCCACGATCCCCCTTGACTTTTTTCACGTACGTAAATTTTTGATTATACTATGTTAGAAATTGGATAAAATGGAGTTGATTTTTACATTGTACTAGATATTCGATTTAGCTCTTGGTCCCCTTCAATACAAACTTTGGCTTTGCTTGTAGAGCATTATGTTAACCAGGTCATCCCTAGCAACATCAATGGTGTTTTGGTTCATAGAAGCCACAAAGGACAGTATATTACAATTTCAATACAATAGCGAGAGAAAAATCGAACAGCGGACCTAATTTACTCATGACCTTAGAGCATTCCCACAGGAACGCAGACTTGCTATGTCAGCAAAAGTTTCGCATTTTTGAAACTTGCATTTCTTCACTTTTCCAACCAATGGAACTCATCTCAGGGTAATTGAATTAACTATTTGTCATAGAGCACATAATTAAACATGTTTTATTAGTTTTATCCTTTTAATTTTGTGTTTGCATTTTAACTTTATAACTTGTCTGAACATTTATTATTTTCTAACTAAAGAAATATTTATTATTTGACCCAAAAATGTATAATTTTATTTAAAATTTCTAGAAAATTGATCACTTAATTTTTTTTTGAACATGTTAAAAAGTATTTAATTTTCATTGGTTGAATGAGCCAGTGAAGACATAATAAAAAGCACAATCCAATTAAAAACCAATACAATATGAATGATTGACATTTTAAAAAAATATAATATGAAGGTTCGACATTAAAAAAAAAAAGACGACGGTTCGATATTGTAAAAAAAATGCAACGCAAAAGATCGATAAAAACATGACAACTATGATTACGATCCTTGTCGTACTTTATGTTGGTTCCATATTTCTTGAACCAAGTCTAATTGGAAACGTGCGTGTAGTTTTAGGTCATGAACTTGTGGTATTCTATGAAGGTAGAATGCATAGCACAAATGATGGCCCCATCGGACATTAGGTTACAAGTTGTTTCCTCCACATCATCGTAATCCTGAGCAAGGTCATGCAAATCACGTTCGTTCGCGACGATCATGTTGTGGAGTATAACACATGCCTTCGTTATCATTACCCAATTTAGCTTTGTCCATGTTTTGAGCGGGGTCACGGATGATGGCGAAGTGAGGTTGTAAGATCTCAAATGCTCTCTCCACGTCCTTCCTAACAGACTCTTGACGTTCGGGGAATAATCTTGCCTTCGGTCCTTGAAAAAGAGGGATACTTTTGACGAACGTCACCCATCTTGGATAAATACCATCGGATAAAAAGTATCTAATATTATACTTGCGATCATTGACAACATATTGACATTTTGAAGCCCGACCCTAATACAGTTCTTGGACAAACATCGGATCGGTGAAGGACACTTAAATCGTTGAGGCTTTGCGGGGAGACAAAGAAGGCATGTCATATACAAAGGTAGTAGGAACCAACCACTTCAAGAATCAAGGTGGGATTCTATATATCCCTTTTTCAAACACCCTTTTCCAACCCGAGGGACAGTTCTTCCATTCCCAATGCATACAATCAATACTTCCTAACATATCGAGAAAATCATGAGATTTCAATAGACGATCAACATCAGCTGGAGTTGGTTTTCTCAAGTACTCCTCTCCAAACATGTGAATGATCCCCATGGTAAAATTTTTCATGCATTCGATCGCCGTGCTTTTACTAATCTTGAAGTATTCATTGACACAATTTTCCAATTACTATAAGCCAACATTCGTATGGTTGTGGTGCACTTGGTGAGCGGCCACAACCCATGCCTACCAAGACGATCGTACCTCAACTAGAAGTACTCAAAACGACCCCGAAGGTCGTCAACTATGCAAAGGACCAAGTGATTTCTCATCCGAAATCTACGCTGAAAATAGGTTTCGTTGTAGATTGAGTCTTCCGCGAAGTAGTTTTTGCAGAGGCGATCGTGTGCTTCTTGTGGATCTCTCTTTATAAATCTTTTCTTCTTTCTTGGTCTTCGCGATGATGATGAAGCTCTCTTTACTTGTCGAACTTGTCTAATCTTCATAGCTAACTCTAATGCCTTCATGCTAGTTTTATTATTGAGTATAGTTTCCATCATCAGTGAATCATCACTATGAGAATCTAGGATGAAACTCAAGCCATTTCTTGATGATGACAAAGATGAGAAAGATGGAACACTCATTGTGTAATCCCCGTGCTAATAATTAAGTTACAAATGTTAGTAAAATTTAGAATTATACATATAAAAACTACTAAAAAAATGTAAACTTAATTATATAGTAACATTCAACCCATGAAATTTAAAATGAAAATTTCATTGCAGAACTTAAAGAGGTTCCATTACAACCAAACATTTCTTAAAAGAATATAACATAGCAAACATATTCTTTAAACTGCAACATGGGTTTCAATCTAAGGGAGTGCCAAAATCATATGAGGACGATATTTGGTGGTGTTGGCTCCTAATCATATCGAGCTTGATTCTCATCACACATCTTAGTAATGTTCATTCTCAAAATCCTATCCTCGTACTTCATCTCCTTAAGGTGTTAATGTCGATATCTTATTTCAAAAGCTTCCAGTGCTGTATCCACTTTCTTTTCTTGTGTTAGGACATATCTTTCAAACATGGTGATGTTTTTTACATTTGTTGTCCCTAAGGTCGACAACTCTCTGGTCACTACATCAAACACCGAGTCCTCTACTTTTTGCTTTGTCTTTCTCTTGGCGGCTTTCTTTCCAATGGGACGGATAAGCCCACCAACTTCTTCAATTGGTGTATCTATACTGGTTGGAGTTGCCGGGGGTGCCGGGGATGCCAGGAGTTGATTCAGATATGCCCCCACCCCATTTATTTTCAACCGTTTGGAAGATATTTTTGCTGATTGATCGAAGAAAGCCTCCCGTTTAGGTTGGTCATTCAATAGTACCCACCAATGTATGAGTCAAATGATTTGTCCACTATACCGACATGCAGATCTTGGGTGCGTTCTGTACAATGTTTTCCTCATTCTCCCCACTTGGCTTCTCTAATATGCCTGAGCCACACAAGCACACCACTTGGGTATAAGTGGAGCTGCCCAATTCTAACGAGCATTGAGAACCTTTCCCGTGAACCGTTCCCATTCCATTTATAGCTCCATTAACAGCGTGCTGGTTGCAGGCATAGACAACCTTAGTCCAAAACCCCGTTTTCTTTTGATTTGCTTTGGTGAAGGGGTTCGTGCTTGCATTTATCCACGACTTCACCAAGTGGCGATCCTCTTTCAATGTCCACTTGCGAAGGGGGGCAAAACGCCACCTTCATTGTTGATGGGGTAATTATTGGGTGGAGGTGGGGGTCGAGGAGTTGATGAAGCCATATGAGGAGGTTTTAGTGGGTGATACAGAGGGAGTATTGAACCGTAGCTAAGACTTGGGAATTTGGGGGGCATTATGGCTTTGTGGTGAGGCATTTTGTGGTGGTAGGAATAAAGTAGGAGGTATTGTGGCAAGTATCATTGGGAATAATATGGGGGTGTTGTGGTGGTGAGTAATGTTGTCAATTTGGGGGGTGCAGGGAAGCGTTTGAGTTATTCTCATATTCTCGATATGAATCTTTCCCGGTTGGCAAGTACATGAACAGTTGTATATCATTATGATCCATTTGATGTTCAGACCTACATGTAACGAATAATTTTAATTTAAAAATTCACATAAAGTTGAAGTTATGTTCACAAATTTAAATCACACTTAAATTTCAATTAAATTCACAATCTAACCACGTAATTTCTCAAGAAATCAACTATTTACTTTTCCAAATGAACTCAAGCATAGTATACAACATAAAAATCAAACAAATAAACATGTTATTTAGCATAAAAATGTTATTTATAAAGTTATAAATTTCTAAATTTTCAATTTAAATCAAACATGTTGTTTAGCATTCTAACTTGCCATTTAACTTAAAAGAATTATTTCAAATTTAAATTAATATGTGTCGTTTCTAATCTTAGTAAATCTTTGAAATTAACATATTTAGTTTCTACGTCAATTACTTTAACATTTAATTCTTAGTTCATTTGCAAAATAATTAAATAATTGAAATTGAAACTTTTTTTAAATTGATCTTAACTTAAGCATGAAATTTCTAACTTGTTTTAAAATCAAACATGTAAACGACCAAACATTCTAATCATGTAATTAAGAAATATACATTACCACATTTTAGCATGTAAACAGATTATAAACATAAACTTGTAACATCTTCTTTAATTGAAATAATTGAGGAATATATATGTTGTAATTGCACTTGTAAATTTTTTCAATTAAACATGCAAACAAATTATATTAACTTATAGAACATATATACCTATAAATTTAGCATAGAAACATGTTATTTAGCTTAAAAGAACTACTTCAAATTTAAATTGACATATGTAGTTTCTGATCTTATTAAATTTTAAAAATTTTAACATATTTAGTTTTTGCGTCGATCGTTTTAACATGTAATTTAAAATTCTAACATGTAATTATTTTGACATGAAATTTTTTAAATTCTAACATAAATTTCTAAAATTTTAACATAATAACATATAACGAACATTCCATGTATAAAACATATTTAACCAACATTTAAATTATAGCACAATTTAAGAATAACTTACAAAATACTTCACTTCTTCCTTTAGTCTTCAAATAAACCTCTCAAACTTTCTATACAAACAAAATCATAAACAACACTTATTATTTTAAATATATAATTCACAGTCTAATTTAACAATAAAATAGAAATACTTAGATTAAGTAATTGCAACTAAAAAACATACATTTCAAAATTCTTCAATTTCCTTCACTTCACTCCCCGCAACTTTTTTCACAACTCAGAATTTTGTTGAGGAGGTGATTTAAATTTGGATAGTGGTGGATTACAAAATAGTGGGGATATTTACAGAAAAATTTTCAACCACATAAAATAAAATCAGATAATAGCCGTTGGGCCAACGGTTACTTTGCTAACCGTTGTTGCCCGCTCAATCCAAACAAACGGCTCTTTTGATTTTTATTTTTTTAAAAAAAAACTCACCAAAATGAAGTGCATGGCTTGAAAGCATGAGATGAACCGTGTCGTTTTAATCAAGAAAAGGACAAAAAAATTGAACTCGAGGCGGACCGTGTACGCAATTAGTCATGTGTCTCTAACGCTTTGACCGTTAGAGGGTAACAGCTAACACGCATGTAGAAAAGGGCGCACATATGTCAATAGGTTGCTGATGCTCTTAGTCATACTCACTCGACCAAGACCTCATCGAAGAACCAGAGGAATCAACTTTGGAACTAAGCAACGGATTTATCTTCCTATTTTCCGTCCCAAAAAAAAGAAAAAATGAACATATCATCCTTTTCTTTTTTAGAGCATTTTATTTATTCTTATTGAAAACCAAATTAAAGCCCGAAAACAAAAATGGAGTGGCGGCCATTTCCGCGTCTTTTTCGCGTTTCTTTTATCCTGGCTGGGAACTACTGTAAGGGGTCAATGAACATAGACTCTCGTCGAATTCATTTCTGATTTGTAACCCCCCAAAATACCCAGAAAAAATTTACGACATTCATAAGAAACCCTTTTGGTTTTCTTACCTTTTACGATTATCCCCGTCAACTTTCTTTCCTTCGTTTTTCCCAGCTCCCCTTTGTAGATCTGGTCAAATTTTAGATAAACGCGCCTTTGGGTACTTGGGGTCCCAATTAACAAAGGGGCTGTTTCTTGGTGAAATTATTGCAGGTTGAATATTCAAATTCAGTAGATTTGTCAATTGGGTTCCCCCTTTTGTGGTGATTCTACGTTTCTTTTTCTTTTTGTTTTGCCCAATTAGCGCGTTCTGTTCATCTGGGTATTGTCCAGAGTTCAGAATTCTTGATAGAGGCATTGTGTTTCTTAAAGGAAATTTGGGGATTTTGCTGCTTTTGTGGAGAATTGAATTGGGCATTGACGTGTTGCTGCAAAAGGGTTGAGAATTCGGTGAATTTTCAGAAGATTGATGAGCCCTTTCCAGGGTTTGTTGTTGTTGTTGGTGTTGATTTGAGCAAAGGGCAATCGGAGGTTTTGGGTTTATTGATGAAATGAGAAGGATTCTTTGTGTTTGGGATGCTGAAGCTACAAAAGATGCGAATGAAACATGTCGGAACATGCATGATCTTTGTTCTTCTGTTTTGCTCTTTGTTGGGGAATGCCCTGGAAGATAGGAAAATTGTCCGAAGCTTAATTTCTGGCCTCCATCTCAATTCAGCTTCTGAAGAGTATGATGAAGAGCAGGTATGAAATGCTTTCATTTTGGTTGAGCTCATTAACTGATTCTTCAAGCTTTCCAATGTATCATAGTTTTGCGCACTTTTGTTGTCAATTAGATTAGAGGAGCTTGGGGAGTTGTTCAATGTCGATTTTTGGATGATTTGTGTTTCCTGTTGCATTTTTAATAGCTACTTTTTGTGTTTGTATGTGAAGGGAATCTTTGTTCAAATCTAATGTAGAAAGTGATAATTCACAAACTATAAATTTCTTCATGAATACTGCTGAGGTTAGTCGGTTAGGTTTCACTGTTCTGAGAGGACTCTCCATTCATTTCCGGAGTGCCTGTCGCCGACTGGTGGACACATAGGTATATATAAGTACGACACTTGGGTAGTCCAAAATGAAGCAAACTATTGATAAGTCCCTTGCAAATAGCCTGATCGCACCCTTAGGCACTATCCCTGATGCTTTGTCCCTGATGCTTCTTTATTCGAGCATAACATTCAAATAGATTCATAGAAGACAGAAGTTCACCTTATAAGTTTGCATCTGTGTATCATTACATTTATCCAAATACGAGATACAGCTTGCCACTGCTTTTTTTTTTTTTTTTGGTTTTTAAATGCGTGGCCTAGAGTATCTTTGTTTCAAGGCCTATTAGGCTCCTGTTCCCCCCTCTTTATTGTGGGACTGTCTACCCAACCCCCGTGAGAGCGTGACTCACATTGGGAGTTGTTATTGTTGTTGCCTTGTACTTCACCACACTTTCGTTTCCTGGTCAACTTTGTATCTTTCCTAGTATTATCTCTTCTTTCTGTAACACGTTTGTGCATTTGCCATCCGTTCTTTACAACCTATCTGGAGATGATTTGTTGGCTTCAGAGCTACTCAAAATTCTTTGGTCACACTCTCCTGCCTTTTGTCTAAGTGACCAGATCTTTTTGTGATTCCTTTTGCACTTCTGTACATTTGCCATTGACTGGGGATCCGAGCTATATCTAGGGTCCTTGGGAACAACGTTTCTGTCATGCTAAGCCTAAGTTTCTTTCATTTGGACTTCAACACCCCCCCCCCAGGAAAAAAAAACTACTAGCTGGGACTCTGGGCAAACGGTTTGGTTTGGTAATCCTGATCAATAAATTGTGCAGCATTCAGCATATGGAGGATTTGAATGAAAAGGATGGTGTGATATGGATAGGAATAATGTTGTGCCCATGTTCATCAGCTGTACTGTAAACTTTAGAAGTCATTTAGACATGATATTCGCATTTCTTATTTGTTTTCCTTAGTTGACGCTACGAGCTAGCTCAAGAGTAGTCCATCGTTGCTGGTAATTTACGCATAACCTGGAGTTCTTGTTGGAATGGCTTTTTGACTGGAAATTCATGACTGACCTCATGTCTAGCTTCATTTTATTTGTGGCTTTGTGACTTTGTGGGGTAATAGCTTGCTAATTGCAATTGCTTCCTCATTCAAGTAATGTTATTTTGTTCTTTGGAACCTAAGAGGCTGCATATGGACCAATGCAAATAGCCTGCTAGTGACTGAAAGTCAGTGCTGGGACATATGAAAAGGAATGAATCTCATGATTTATCAAGTTATATATTGGAATACCATGAACAATTGAGACAAGTTCAAGGTGTAGAAGAATGAAGGGGAAAAAAGGCATTTGAGCCACTGACAAGAGCTTGCAGTGACATTGGCCTATGATGAGGAGCTTGATGATTTTTAGGACTTACCAAGAAAACAATAGTGGGAATGATAATGTCCGATAGCCAGTATGAGGCATCTGGGAATATTTTGTATTTATGTGTTGCTAGGTTGGGGGAAATAGTGACCTACTGATTTGTCATCCTCTGATGTTCAATGCACCAGGAGCATTTTACGACCTAGAGATCAATTGCCAGTTGACATGATGTCAGAGACAAGAAGAGCGATTAGACTTTATGGAAGGGCATTCTTTTGGGTCTACGTTCTCTTATGCACTTCTGTTGACATGCTTAAAAATGACAATTATGCTGAAGCTTTTTCTCCATTATCTTCTGTTTGTCTCTGACATTGCAAGGCACCAGTTTTTTGTGCTCATGTTGCGCAGCACTGACTTCGGATGTTGCAGGCTCAATAGCGTGCCATTTAAGCTTTGATTTTTATGCAATAACCCTTCTCTATGGACTATGGTAGAGTTCGTTAATGAGAAGTGTGTTTGTTAGTTGAGTGTTTGGCAGGGAGCTTTTTCATGAACTTTCTTGGGCCAATAAGCTCTTTTGGACGAATTAGCTTATCCAATATTTAATTCACATGTTTGGTAACTTAAACTGCAAAATATTATTTACGAAATAGCTGAATTAAAAAGCTTAGAGGGGTTTTTTGGAAGAGCTGTTTGGAAACTATATGGCAAATGGACAGTGTGTCTATTTATAAAGACTACATCATGTATAAAGAAATAAAATGAAGGGAAACTATGAGTGTAAATGTGATCTTTATTTTGGAACAGCTAATTCATCCCCCCTTTAATGAGGACCAAGGGGTTTTGAACGCTTGACCTAGGAGCTAGGGTGTCAGGGGAATTTAGGCAGCCAATCTGTTTACAAGCAGTTAATGTTATCTGCTAATAAATTAGTTGATGAAGTTAGCCAACAACTAATGGCTACTACAATCAACTAACGTTAACTGATAATAGACCTGATATTAGACCTGAAAAATGCGCCGCTTGGTTCAGGTATGGAAGGCGTGGGGTTGGGTTGGGTCGGGTCATGTTTCGAATTAAGCAGCATTTTAGTTTGGTCAATTTGGGTCAGGTGATTTTCAGTCCAACTCAACTTCAGGTCAGCGCATGTTTGATCCAATAAGCTTATCATGCAAAAAGAAGTAGCTTTGTAGGAAACTTTAGGTTCGGTACGGTTTAGTTCGCATGTCACTTTCAGGTGAGCTTGTTCTGGGTGTCAAATCGGGTATGGGTCTGGATCGGTTGGTTTAGGTTTGGGGTTAGCTGTGCTAGGTCTAACTACTAAACATGGCTCTACCACATAGCCATGTTACTCGGACTTGACCATATTCATGTTGAAGTTTAGTGTCCAACATGTCTCAGCAAGTTGGCAAGGATTGTTTCAAATTTTTGGTCCAAAATGAAAGGTTGAGTGTCCACAGCTATGTTCTAGTATGAAATGTCTAACATGGATACTTGGAGCAAGATGACGTTGAAGTAACACAGCCTTATAGTCATGTACATGTGGCTTCTCCTTAATATACATGGAGAGTGTACTCTTTGGTTTTGTGGTTGGACCTTCTATATGAAGTGGACAACTCAGCTGTTTGTTTTTTCGAACACCCCCCGTTCAAACCCCCAAATCCCCTCCCCTCCCCCCCCCCCCCCCCAAAAAAAAAGGAAGTGGAAAATTAAGAAAAGAAGATACCTCCTATCTTCATGACTGCACATATGTTACCACTTAATGACTTTCTTGCATTATGCCTTTTGTGGAGCCAGTTTTTCTCAGACATCAGATGGCTGTGATTGATATGATGCAGTCCACCTCCCCCAGCCATGCCTACTGTTAATTAAGGCATGATCTGCTCGCCATCTTTATGATGCGTCCATTAATACTTATGAGTTTGTTGGCAGTTGGCATAACAATTTTTCCTTGCACTCTTGATTGGTTCTGTTTTCAGTGTATTATGTTTGGATATATACATAATAACCCGACGGATGTGTGAACAAGCTAAAGAATTCTTATAACAGCTCTCGCTTTCAAATCAAATCACTCTCATATCCTTCTTGTGGCCTGCCTTTAGTACAGCTTCATCAGGTTTCTTGACAAGTGGCCATAAAATTTTTTTCTTTTCTTTTTTTTTTAATTGAGATGGTCCAAAAATGAAGACCTCTTTCTTTTTGTTTTTGTTTTCTTTCTTTGTCCTTTTATTCATTTGTAACTTTCTGTTTCTTTGAAAATCGATTGAAAATAGAGCATTCAATATTCCCTATTTCCCTGCCCAGTATTACCAATGTGTGACTGATTTTTTGGGTTGGAAGGAGTGGTATTGTACATTATCTGAACCTTGTATCATCCCGTTTGTTGTATATAGTTTTGTTTTGAATTATCAATGTTGCTTGAGCTCCATCCACAAACTTTTTATCAATTACTAGAGGGAACGCTGCCCTGTCTCAGCACTTGTGCATCTAAACAGGACTTGTGGCGTATGGATTTTTATTTCGATTTGGACTAGATGGAAGCTAAGTAATGCTATATTCTAAAAAGAAGCTGGCTTTGCAATTTTTTTTCTCATGAATCTTGTATAAATGGGCTTTGAAGTGGTACTTAAATCTAATCTAGCATCTGATCGCTGGTGCAGGTCTTAGCAGCTAGTTGTAGGGTTGAGCTTGTACATTTGAAGCAAATTTATGAAGATCTTGGTTTGGGTATCCATGATGCTCCAAGCATAAATACACAAGCCGCTCCTGATGATCAGGCATTGGCAGAGGTAGAGGTGAAAAAGGCTCTTAGGAATCTACATCCACTGATAAAGGAAAGCCTCTTCAGATGCTTAAGGGAAAGTCATCATACTCACCCTGTCTCTGGAGAAGATGTCAGCCGAGGTAGCTGGTACCAGAAAAATTTGGAGTCTTTACTCCCAAAGTCCAACACAGCTGCTGGCTCAAGAAGGTATTTGGCTGAAGCTCCTTCACCTAGCGAATCTTCTGCTCCTTCCCCTGCACCTGGCATATCACCTGCCCCAGCCAAATCAGTTAAGGCCTTTGAATCTAAAGGCGGGTCCAAGGGCAAGGATTCACATTCAGGGGACGAATTTGTTATACCGATCCCTATCCCAAAAGCACCGCCAGGAAAGGAAAAAGCAGGTGCAGATTCTAGGTCAAATGCAGAGTCAGACAACAAAGGCGGTGGCAGCCATACAACACTTATCATAGCGATTGCTGCAACTGCGGGTGCAACATTTGTTATTGCCATACTTCTGTTTATATGTTGTCGTAAAGCTTGTGGTGGAGCTGCAGATTCTGAACATAAAGACGATAGGCCCCTTCTCAGCTTAAGCATGAGCGAGTCTGTTAATGGTATAGTCACATAACTGTATACATTTCCGTGTTTATCTCACTGTGTTGATAACATACTGATGTTAGTAGATTGATTTTTAGGTTCGGAAAATGGTAATAATCAATCATATCTGAGTAGCTTAAGTGATGAAAAAGAAGCTGTTTCTTTAGGTCTACCGCCACCTCCTGGTACAAATTTGTCATCTTCAGGTTTACCGCCGCCTCCTGGAAGGGCTGCTGTGGCTGCTTCTGGATTGCCTCCTTTGAAGCCTCCTCCTGGAAGGACAGATCTCTTGCCCCCCCAGCCACCTGATTCCTTGAAGCCACCTTCTGCTGCAACTGCTCCACCGCCACCTCCTCCCAAGGCCCCTGCAGCTCCTCCTCCTCCTCTGCCCAGAAAACCAGCTGCCCCACCCCCTCCTGGCCCCCCTCCACCACCAAAGGGAGGTGCTCGTGCGCCAGCACCGCCACTCCCAAAGGGTGGTTCTCGCCCCCCTCCAGTTGCTGCGAAGGCTGGCGGCTCCCATGATGGTGATGGGAAAACCAAGCTGAAGCCTTTCTTCTGGGATAAGGTTACAGCGAACCCTGATGAATCGATGGTTTGGAACCAAATCAAATCAGGGTCCTTCCAGTACGTTCCCTACTTGGGCTTAATGTAACATTTATGTTGTTATTGACTATCGAATTCATTCAGTACTTTGACTAATTTTACAGGTTCAATGAAGAGATGATTGAATCACTATTTGGGTATGCTGCTGCTAATAATAATAATAAAGACAAAAAGGAGTCTTCTGCCCGTAAAGAACAGCCACAGTATATTCAAATTATAGATCATAAGAAGGCGCAAAATCTATCTATCCTGTTGCGAGCCCTGAATGTGACAATAGATGAAGTCCGTGACGCTCTTTTGGAAGGTGAGCTTCTCACCTGTTTCATGTAAGAGATGTAAAATGCTGCAGAACATACAACTCAGGGCGGAAAATAAGCAATAATGAAGCATGATGTTTCTATGTGTAGTTTGTGCTAGGATAGCCTGTCTCACCATATCAAGGCCCCTGTTTAGTTCTCCTTTGGTTTTTCTTGGGGTGATGGAGCTCGAAGTTTGATTATGATAACCACTTGATCTGTCTGCTTTGGCTTTCGTGATGCACTATTTCATGCTCCATGTCATATGATGAATCTGACCTTGCACGTACTGCATGCTGCATATGGGCAAAGCTACATACCCTGCTGTTGTGCTTTGATTTTTCAAAATCTTCATTTTTGTTTTATTAGGGTAATATTTCCTATATTTGAAGGCAGTTGATACTAGAAGAACAATGCAAAGGTCCAAAGCAAATGCCAGACATGATTTGCTCACACTAAGAAAGTAAATCCTTCGTGATTGGGTTGATTGTCTGATAATTGGTTGTCTTGCTTGTCACATATTGTATCAGGGAATGAGCTTCCTTCTGAACTGCTTGAGACACTCATAAGGATGGCCCCAACTTCAGAAGAAGAACTGAAGTTGAGAATATACAATGGCCCACTGGAACAACTTGGGCCTGCTGAGCGGTTTTTGAAGGTCTTGGTGGACATCCCATTTGCTGTAAAACGATTGGAAGCGTTGCTTTTTTTGGGTACTTTTCAGGAAGAAGCTGCAAATGTCAAGGAGTCCTTCATAATTCTGGAGGCAAGTATTTGTGGAAGTTCCCATCAGCAAACTAGCTTCATTTTCATTCTCTGAACTTACATTCACCTTCATCTGACACATATCAACATCATTTTACTTCTTCAGGCTGCTTGTAAGGAGCTCAGAGGCAGCAGGCTTTTCCTCAAACTTCTAGAAGCTGTGCTTAAAACTGGTAATCGCATGAATGATGGAACATACCGTGGTGGGGCGCAGGCATTCAAACTGGACACACTGTTGAAATTGTCTGATGTGAAGGGGATTGATGGCAAAACCACACTACTCCACTTTGTGGTTCAGGAAATAATCCGTTCTGAAGGCGTGAGGGCTGTACGTGCTCTTCGGGAGAGCAAGAGTATTTCCAGCATCAAATCCGAGGATCTCATGGAAGACATTACGGATGACTCCGAAGAGCACTTTCGTAGTCTGGGCCTTCAGGCTGTCTCAGGATTGGGTGATCAGCTTGAGAATGTCAGAAAGGCGGCAAGTTTGGATGGGGATGGTTTGACGGCCACCGTTGCCAAGATTGGGACTTCTTTGATCAAGACAAGGGATTTCGTAAACAAAGAAATGACAGAGGTGGAGGATGACAAGGGTTTCCATGAAGCCCTAAAATCCTTTATCGAGCATGCTGAGGGTGAAGTGATGCGGCTCTTGGAGGAGGAAAAGAGGATTGTGGCCCTCATTAAGAAGACGGGCGACTACTTCCATGGGAACTCAGGGAAGGAGGAAGGCTTGCGTTTGTTTGTCATAGTCCGGGATTTCTTGATAATGCTGGAGAAAGTATGTCGGGAGGTGAAAGACAGGCCAAGGGGGCCAGCCGGGACTCAGAAAAGAGACCCACCTTCGAGGCAGTCCTCTGCAGCAGAGACACCTCGAACACCAATGACTCCAGATTTTCGCCAGAAACTTTTCCCAGCAATCGCAGAACGACGGGCAGATGCTTCAGGTTCGGGTTCAGAATCAGACGACGATTGATGGGAGTTGATTTCTTTGTAGGGAGAGAGATTTTGGCTTGCAAGGTACACGGTTCTCTCAGTCTCTCTTACAGGTGATGTTTGAGAGATTGAATTTGGAATGCCTTCGCTACGATTTGGTGGGCACTTGAATATGAATTCTGAGGTCCCAGCAATCACCATTATCACCATTCTCAGAGGTGATCTGATGCATGTGATGCATGGAGTGCAGCTTGTTTTACTGATCCCCCCAATGTAGAATACACTTTTGTCAGGAATTAGTGATGTTTGTTGTTTTTGTTCAGCCTGTCATTTAGGAACTTCTATTCCTTCGTTTATTTTTTTTCCCCCTTTTTGTGGGGGGATTTGTTTTTTTTGGGAGAGTTGTCATTTGTTTAGAGCTGGATTATTCCCCTGTGATTATTTGAAAACGAAAGGGGTAGGTTTTTTCATACTGTGAATGTTGAAAGAGAATATTTTTCTCAGGCTAATGCCCTCTTTTTTGACCTTTGATCTCTTCATATGTTGCAAAGTAACAATGTAATATGGTTCCACTTATGATTGTGTTTGTGTTGTATATACTAGAGATGGGAGAAATTGATCCGACACGATTATCGATCCGAAATCGACATAAAGTTAAGTGGGTTTGGGTATAAATTTCTGACCCGTTTAATTAAATGGGTCAATACGTTCAACCCGTTTAATTAAATGGGGTAGGTTCAGGTCGAGTCTCTCGACACGAAAAAATACATATTTAACCCGTTTAATTAAATGAGTTAAATAAATCAACTCATTTTTCCATTTGTCATTTTTCATTTACTTTTTATTAGATAATTCAAAATATAATTTTTTTTAAAAATGGTGAATTAAGACGAATTAGGGAAATTTTAAAGAGTAATTATTTAATGTGATATGTAAACTTAATTTTTAACACTATAATTGTGCATTAGTTGAAGATATTAAATGCGTAAATAGTTATTTAAGTGACTGAACTTGATCTGTCATCTTAAACGGGTTAAATGGGTCAACCTGCTTAAAAATTAAATGGGTATAGGTCAAGGTTTTTCAACCCATTTAATAAACGGGTTAGGTTCAGGTCGAAGAATTTTCAACCCGTTTAAGTTTGACACGAACACGAACCCGATCCAACATGACCTATTACCCAGTTCTAGTATATACACTGCTTGTTTGCCCAACGCAACCCACATTCTGCAGCTCTTCACACCATGATATATATTTTCAAGGGCATTGTTTTTATTCTTTCAACTCAACTTCATGGGAGGTAAGCTCCATATGAATTCATGCATAACAAGGCTCTTCTTTGGCTCCATCATTTGAATTTTATGACAAAAGACACTTCATGGAGTTTTATTCGAACTATAAAGTGTCGTTCTTAGAAGGGGATTTCAAATGGCCTTCAAACATTTTGCATTTCAAAGGGAAAGTAAGAATAAAAACAGCTCAAGCTAGTTTCGTTTTCTTTCTGGTTTTGTGCAGCATGTGTTTGAAACTTGGCATGCACTGAGAAAGCTGCAAGTTAGCTTTTTGGGAACAGTGGCAGAGCCACTGAGGGGCAAGGGGGGGTCAATTGACCCAGAAAAAATTAAACGTGGAATATTCTGGTAAAAAAATAGATATATATTAATTAGTTCTTGGATACTTTATAAAGGAGTGCATAGTAAATTGGTTGATTGCCTATTACTCCGTGTGGGAGGTCGTGGATTTGACTCCTTATGCCGCCTTTTGAGTAATTTGTTTTTTGAATTTTTTTAAAAGTCTGTCGAACAACGATATCATACCTTACTTTCAAAACATGAGATCTCATCAATGACAACTTTCTTGAATGTAATTTGCATGTAATTTTGAGGTCATTTGGTCCATATGACTAAATCAAAGGTCAAGAAGTGTTCTTTCCAATAAAGTAAGTTGCATGTAATTTTGAGGTCATTTGGTCCCTCAAATCAGTCCACAAAACCAAGAGTGCAGTTTCATTCAATTTCTGCCCGATTTTGGGAAAATAAACTCATTTTAGGTCCAAACGTCCACAACTCATGTGAAAGTTTTATGGTTTTAAGATGCACTCAAAATATTATCTCATGGCTATAAAAATTCGCGGTTATATTACATACAAGAATAGTTTTAATCTAGCCCAAGAAGAAGGAAAATCTCTTCTACCCGGGTACTATGAAGCTAGTTGCAAGTTGTTGATTTTTGACCAGATGTGGATTTCTCAAGGGAGCATCCACTTTCAAAAACACTTTTCTTTGGTACAAGACATCTGATTAGGCCTTAGGGAGTCTTAATTCGACACCTTAGTCGTCCAAGTTAGCAAGATAAAAGGTGTCATTTGTTGCTTGTATCTAACCGATTTGGGATTGTTTTGTATTTCCGGTCCTTTCTTGTTTTAGCTAGGCTCATTTTGAATAACGATTGTTGTATTACGTGAGGGGGGCATAATAGAAGGCTTATATAAATTCCCTCATGTTTAGCTTGTAAAATAAGATTACGAGTTTGTGTAAAGGTTTGAGTGAAAACTCTCACATTAGGGTAGACTCTCTTGTGCCAAAAGTGGTGATCTTCTAGGTCCAAATCAAACTCCTTAGTAGTGCTTTTGCTGTATCTAGGAAGCTTAGTTTGGATGACCCTTGAAGAGTTTGATGGTGGTGATTTTCTATATCCATCAATCCCCTTAGGTCAATTCTTATCTCTCCAAGTGCGGATTCATTTGGTTAAGTTCATGTCTTTCACATTGATATTTCCATATGCTCATTCTCTTCTCTTTGTTCTTTTCATAAGCTAAAAAATAGAAAAAATTTGTCCAAGTTCTCTCCAAGTGAGAAATAGTTTGTGGCTCTTGAACCCTCATTTGGATGTGTTCGGGGCTTGGATACGTAATCACACCATAAGAACAAGAATGAGTCCTGCCAAAACGCCAAGTTCTAAAAAGCTCTTGAGGAGCAAAACATCACTGTTGCATTTGTGTTTTGAGTTGTAGAGTTGTTTGCTAAATTTACAATACCAACTTCAAATTGTAGAGCAATTAGCCAAATATACCCATAAAGGTAAAATTAACAAGATACTACAAATTCTCTTTTACAAAGACCAAAAATCCACAACTATGGTGTTGTCCCCTACAAGAATACATACTTTGAAATCTTACCATTTGATGATCCTTCTCCCCAAAGACAAAGCTAGAAATTTTCATAAAACATAGAAACAATACAATTTTCAATGGGCAACTTCAATCTCCAATTTAAGGCATGTCATCTTCAACTTACTTATCATCAACATTGAACAATTTTCAGTACAATTTAACACGTTAAATATTAACTACTTATTACAAATACCCAATTATACATTCATCAAACATTCAACATATTTCAACAATAAACAATAACTAATACTTTTTATGAGTCAAAAAAAAAAAAAAATGCCCTCAAAGAAAATCTGTTTAAAGACCATAAAAATACCTGGAACAATCACAGACTTACATAAGCAAATTTCCACAAATTTCATTTCCTTTTGCCTCCATATTTGTCAGGGAAATTCATAAAACTAGGAAATTATACACATTCAACTAGAAAACTACCCCAACCCTACAAATCAACCACCCACACTAAAAAAGAAACAAACAGCTATTAGCAAAACCCTAACCCTAACTAATCCTCCTATATCTTGAAAAAAAAAAAAAACAAATGTGATAGATTGTTTGCTAGTTGTTTCTTCATCCACAGAAGCTGTTAAAATGACTTGACTTAGCTCTCATCATCAGCACCTGCCTTGGATCCACCTGCCTTCTTTGGGAGCAGAAGGTTGTGAATGTTGGGCATCACACCACCATTGGCGATTGTCACATCTCCAAGCAATTTGCTCAGCTCTTCATCGTTTCTCACTGCCAATTGAATGTGTCTCGGCACAATTCGAGTCTTCTTGTTGTCTCTTGCCGCATTTCCGGCCAATTCCAAAACCTTAACGACAAAGATTCCAGATTACTGTTATTACAAGTTCTATGAATCTGCAAGAATGCTAATTCAAATATAGTGCAAACATCACGGAATTTATAAAGCCAATTTGTTGTGACAGAGTCGGAGCAAAAATGAAACCCCAGGTTCGGCAATTCGAATTCGGAATTTTCAGAGTAATCTGAAACTTCAATTCTAGATCAAAAATCCAGTTAAATCTAGAACAGCCTGGAAAACCTAACCTATAGATCTTAAATAGTACTCGAAACCCTAGACTTCAAAGTAGCATCAACCGATAGAACAGAAAAGGAAGCAGAAGTTAAAATTAAACAATAGAAAAACAAAATTCGAAAGGAATTCAAGAAATTGAGAGCTTGAAATTGATGCAGTCACACTAATACAGAACCCTAGACTTCCGGATTAGATTCGAACGACGCCAGAACAAAGCGAGGGGGAGAGAGAGAGATGTATACCTCAGCAGCGAGGTATTCAAGGACGGCGGCGAGGTAGACCGGAGCTCCGGCACCAACACGCTCGGCGTATTTTCCGGCCTTGAGAAACCGAGCGATACGACCGACAGGAAACTGCAACCCGGCCTTGCTGCTGCGAGATGTGGCCTTCTTCGATGCGCCGGAGCCTAGGGTTTTCCCTCTTCCCGCCATTTTGGCACAGCTTGGTTCGATTCTTTCAACTCAGGATCCAGAGAGAGAGAGAGAGAGAGGGGGGGGGCGAGAGAGAGAGAGAGAGAACTGATTCGATTTAACAGGGACAATCGGTACATTATTTGAGATAGTCGGGTTCGCGCTATATACATATATATAGGGGTTAATGCTTTTAAATGTGGGCCAATCACGTTGAAACGCACGGATTGAATCTGGTGACCGTTGGATTAGATTAGCATCGACGGTGGAGAGGGAGCATCCGAAGGGAGT
Source organism: Carnegiea gigantea (assembly GCA_029747015.1). Classification (NCBI taxonomy): domain Eukaryota; kingdom Viridiplantae; phylum Streptophyta; class Magnoliopsida; order Caryophyllales; family Cactaceae; genus Carnegiea; species Carnegiea gigantea. Next base: position 256,543 of record JAKOGI010000356.1, on the reverse strand, counting down.
TTACCGCTTGCAGCGTGAGATTGCTGATGTCAGCAGTCCATGAGGAATAATTTATTCGTTCCCTGCCAAGTGGGAGTTGCCAACGTCCCTTTCTTTTTGACCTTTTTTTTTTTGGCAATTTTTTAAATCCAAAGTTTCCAAGATTGAAACCTACAAAATTAAGAATATACTCTCAAGAGTTACATCAATAAAAATATATAAAAATAATCTATATGATAATTATATCTTAAAAAAGTTATAATATATATAATACATTTATGAGTGTATACTAATATTTACATAGCTACTGCCTCTAATTTATTAATACTCCTTAGTTTAATTTCGTTATGTTTTTTCTTAATTTTGCTCCATAAAATGTATTCATAAAATCCTTCTTTTATAAAATGTTTTCACAAAATCCTTCTCCTATAAAATGTTTTCACAAAATCTTATTTTGTGGGTCTCCTGGAATCAGCATCTCAACGGACAGTCATGCCGGTTGAGGTAAGGTTACCTACATCTAGATCTCTCCAGACCCCGCGAAAGCGGAACCCATACTGGGAGGTGGTGGTGGTGTTGTTATGAGTATGTACTCCTACTTGCCACATATATATATATATATATATTTCTAACGTGTTTTTATTATCATATATATATATATATATATATATTATATATATATATATATATATATATATATATATATATATATATATTAAAAGTTGGATACAAATCATTTATGAATGACATGGGGTATGCCGATATAGTACAAAATAATGAATTGGCAAGTTGTAATTGGTGGATATTAGTTGACTCATATTAATTAACATTAATGTTATTAACTAAGATTTACCAACCTTCCAAGGGAGAAAAAAACTAGGATTCACTATATGATATTATATATGTTATTACTTTGCGGTTGAAATTTAATTACAAAAATGACAGGATTATGACTTGCATATTAAAGGTTAAAAATTTAACCTAATTCAATAAATAATTTTAATATCAAAAAAATATAATTTTAAGTGATGTAATTTAGAGCAAGAAAAAAACATATGCATGCCTCCATGAATTATTACGATAGCATAATAGTTATTCTATCACACAAAAATTAACTTATTTTAATAAATTAGTATATTTTAATTATTTTTTAATGACAAAATTAACTCTTGTCCTTGCATAGCAAGGGATATAACACTAGTATAAATAATTTTTAATATGTGATGCTAATATGAGTTATAGGAGTATATACTCGTAGAAATATGATATAAGCTTTGAAAAAAGATGTATTTGTACAAGTGAGAGCATAGGCACTGAGGAGCACATCAGAATTTGCCAAGATTTCTTAGTTCTCTGAAAAACAACGATGAATAGAATTATAAAAATTAAGGTTATCAACTCACTTACCATGGTGTTGCATGAGTATGTGCAATGGTGAGCTAAATTTTTGGCTCACAATGGAAGCTTATTACTTTCACATCAGTTTCTAAGCTAACTTTTTGATTTACAATCATTTCCTTCTCCAATGTAAGACTCATAATTTTGGCCAATTACATAAAATTGTACCCAGGAACCCACTACTAAACATATGTTTTTTTTGGGGGGGGGGGAAGTGGTATTGTTTAATTCAATAAAAATATTTTTTCTGCCTTTAAAAAATAAATTATAGTTATCTAATTCAATAAAAATAATTTGTATATTTTGTAAAATAATTTGTTTTAGTACTCCTTAGTTCAATTCCGTGATGTTTATCCTTGGTTTTGCTCAATGACATGTGTTCATAAAATCCTTCCTCTATAAAATGTTTCCACAAAATACTTCTCTTATAAAATATTTTCACAAAATCTTGTTTTGTGGGTCTCTTGGAATCAGCATGTCAACGGGCAATCATGTCGGTTGAGGTAAGATTGCCTATATTTGGATATCCCCAAATCCCGCGAAAGCGGGATCCACACCGGAAGGTGGTGGTGGTGTTGTTGTTGTAAAATAATTTGTTTATTTTTGTAAAAAAAATTCAAGTAAACAAAAACTTATCAAAATTTTCCAAAAAATTTCTACACAAAAGAGTCCAAAAGGAAAACATGGTCCAATCCAGAATATTTTTCAAAAAGGAAAAAAAATTGCCCAGCCCAGAATATTTTCCAAAAAATAGAAAAGCAAAATTAAAGCCAAAAACAGAAAAAGAAAAATCATGAAATGGCGTGGGCGAGCAGCTACCATGGGCAAGCCAACTCATTAGCTGTGAGGTGCGAGCCCGGTGTTGCTGGATGATAGGGTTGTACATTATTCGATCCAAATTAAGTGCACACAGCTGCACATGCACTTACAAACATATTATTTTAGTAGTAGTATTTAAGGGAATTAACTAATAAATCCAAAAAGCACGTAAGAAAAGCTACAACCAGAAGATAAAAATATTTCAACAGAAAAGGCAAAAAATTCTTGTCATTTTTCCTATGACAATTTGCCAATAATTCCAAATTCTCTCAGGAAATACTTCATCATCTCAAATCACAGTAAAATGACCAACATTAATGGCTCCCCTCCCTAGTCCCCTCTATCCCTTTGTGCTCATTTACTCCCTTGCATTTTGCCCAGTTCATGTATTAATTATCTCCACAAGTCATCTCCCTCAATTTTTTCTTACTGTCATTTAATTTCATTGCCCACAAGACCCTCCACCTGCATTCTCTGCATTTAATTCCCTGCCATTTCTTCAATTTTCATTGAAATACATCCTCCATAGATTTTTCTCATTTTCAGAAACTTTTGTCTTTCTCTCTCTATTTGCTCCAGTATCTTACAAGATTTTTTTTTTTAAAAAAAAACCCATTTCAGGAAATTGTGTTTCTTCTGTCTACAATTGAAATTTGCATGTAACAGAAGCTGGGTTTGGTGCTTCAAGGTTTAAAAAGTTTGATTTTTTTTAAAAAATTGAATTTCATTTTGTTTCTGGGTAGTTGGTGGTCTAATTTGAGTGGAATAATGGTTGGTCATGAAAATGGAAAAGTTTTCAGAGGGAAATTTCAATTTCTCCAGTGGATTTGGCACCAAAGATGTTTATACTTAGCTGTGTAAATCATTTATTGCACTTTCTATTTTCCATCTTCAAATTGTTGAAAAAACAACAGCTTAAGGAGGAGGCAAGAAATGAAGAAAATGAGGGCTCTAATTAAATTTGATGAAGAAAATGAGGGATCAGTTGGGTGAAATCAAGTGAGGGAAGCAAGCAAGCAAGCAAGCCTAGAGAGAGAAAGGGAAGAGAGAGAGAGAGATGGAAGCAGAAAGAGTAGGGAGGAAACAAGGGAAGGAGAACAAATCCAATGTGTGGTTCTCACTGAAGAAATCCCTGCACTGCAAATCAGAGCCCTCAGATGTTCATGATCCAAAATCAAGAAAGGATCATCATCATCATCATAAATATATAAACTCAATATTGACAAGTAGGAGGGTTGGGAGGTCAGGGTGTTCAAGATCAATTGCAAATCTTAGGGATGTAATTCATGGGAGTAAGAGGCATATTGAGAAACCCCCAAGTTGTAGTCCTAGGTCTATTGGTAGCAGTGAATTTCTCAACCCAATTACCCATGAGGTTATTCTGAGTAATTCCAAGTGTGAGCTCAAAATCACTGGTTTTGGTAATTTCCCAGATGGGTTAGGTGGCGGCAGCGGCGGCGGTGGTGGTGGCGGTGATGGTGGTGGTGTTGGTGGTTCGACATTTGTGGGGACATTAAGGCCTGGGACACCAGGGCCTGGAGGGCACGCTACAATGCACTACTTTGGCAACAACCACCCTTCTTCAAATGGGGTGGGGAGGTCCTCAGGAACTTCTTCAAGGAAGTCCTTTAGCCTAGAAAGGGAAGGGTCCTCTGTTTTTGGGTCAAAGAAGAGGCTTTCATATGAGATTGAGTCTCATGGTTCCTTATCATGTAACTTCACTTGCCATAAGTGTGGGGAGCACTTTAACAAGTGGGATGCCCTTGAAGCTCACCATCTGTCCAACCATGCTGGTAAGCCTTGATCCTTCCTGTGTCTGTTAGAGGTACTGCGTACATTTGACGGTCACAGACATATGCACTTCGCCATGGCTGAGTCTCATGAAAGTATTAGATTTATGTCCTTTTTTGGGGTTTGGTGACGTTCTTTGTACTTTGATCATGTTCATTCCCTTGTTTTTCAAAAAGCTAGCTTTTTAGTCCATTGTTTGCTTTACTCAAAAGGCATATCTTTGAATTTTTTGCACTTTTGCCCACACTCTCTTTACCTTCTTCTGTTCTTTCAGTTCCTACATGTTCCTAGTACAACAAAAAATTCCTGTATAGTTTCCACCATAGGTGCAAAGAGATCAAAATGTACGCGGTCTTACCTTTTATTCACATTGTCAGAAGATTCTTTTCAAGACATAGCAGTACATTCTTTTTCTTAGCATTAACTTTGTTGAGCACTTCAGTGTTTAGCTCTCCCTTAGCATAGGTTTCCATATCTCTTTAATATATGCTCTAGTGGTACTATTTCTTCAGCTGTTTTCCTGTTGCTATTATTTTATGGTAATCTCAGGAACCAAAGAACTAAAGTCATAAAGGTTTACATATCTGCATTAACATAACAAGCGAAATGTCATTATTGCAATCTTTCATTCATGTTTCTTAATCTGTTCAGAACATTGGAAACCAATCATATAAACTAGTTGTCATTTCCGCAATGCAGTAACTGAGCTAGTGGAAGGTGATTCATCGAGGAAAATAGTAGAAATCATATGCAGGACTAGTTTGCCAAAGTCAGAGAACCAATGTGGGAGGATAGAAAGAGTGTTGAAAGTGCATAACACCCAGAAAACTATCGCTCGATTCGAGGATTACAGAGAAATGGTGAAGATCAAAGCCAGCAAACTGCCCAATAAGAAACACCCACGATGCCTTGCGGATGGAAATGAGCTTCTTAGGTTCTATGGCACCACCGTGGCCTGCTCTTTGGGCCTTGCTGGGTCTTCGAGCCTCTGTGTTTCAGAAAAATGTTGTGTTTGTCGAATAATAAGACATGGGTTCTTCGCCCAGAAGGCTGAAGTTGGGGTCTTCACGACCTCAACTAGTGGAAGGGCTTTTGAGAGCATTGAATTTGGTGGTGATGATACAGCCATGAAGAAGGCACTGATAGTTTGCAGAGTTATTGCAGGAAGAGTTCACAGGCCACTAGAGAACTTGCAGGAGCTTGCTGGGCAAACTGGGTTCGATTCGTTGGCTGGAAAAGTCGGCTTGTATTCGAACATCGAGGAGCTCTATTTGCTCAATCCTAAGGCACTTCTCCCTTGCTTTGTGGTAATTTGCAAACCCTAAATGATAGTTTTGTTGCACAATTTGTAACTCAAATGTCAGTATAAGATGTAGAATCCTGATGTTTTGACACCTTTTTGTTTAGTTTTGCATGAGGGGAAGGGGATATGCCAAAGCTCTTTCATTGCCGAGTGCATAACAGAAAGGTCTTTTTTTGGAATGTCATGTATGACGTCTTGACAACTATATATACGTGTTAAATGTTAACGGAACTTGCTTCACAGATTTATTCATTTGTCAGCATGGTCTTAGCTATAGGTTAGATTACAATGTTATTTATCGGATATCTATATTTGGATATGATCATGAATACTCGAATCTCTCCCATTGTCGTGGTCCTCGTGGATGAGGTTGCATACATCTTATCCTCTTCAGATTCCACTGTAGCAGGAATCATGCATTGTACGTAGTTTGGGAGCTGTGCTGTTGTGATGTTGTTATACTATGAATTAGGTTGGAAATGGGATCATCTGCAGTTGGAGGGAGGACTCCAATTTTCAGTCCATCGAACCAACGAATAAATTGTAAGTTAAAGAATTGCCATGATTGCGTGCTAAAATAATTTTACCAATAGTAGTGAAAAAAATGGTTGAGAAATTAGCCTTTAAATAGATGAACGGTAAGATTGCAGTTTTCCCTCCAACTTAAGAGGATCTGAATCCTTTCACCACAAGGTCCACAACTAATTGTATTTTTTTTTTTTTTTTGGATCTTGAATCTTCAATTTCACTGAAGTAGAGCTACTATTGGCTCAATAAATGATAGAATTTTCGTCATTCACAAGACTCAGATTCAAGATCCTGCTTAAGGGGAGCAAGTGCTAAACCACTTGAACCAATCTATATTGTCTTTTAACGGCTACATCAATTCTGCTTATAGTGTGCAGTTAATTATTTCATGTGGCTCAACTGTTTGGATAGAATGAGTTGAACATTAAATGCCAAAGGCCTAGTCTTTGAAACTGACAGAGAAGTCAAGCAAAATAGAGGCATGTGCTCTCATTTGTTCTTGCCCTACTGTTCGGCCACTCAATTGGGCCAAGCTGAAGAATCAATATTACCAGTACTATAGTACTGTAATATGAGAAAGTGAGTAGTAAGTACAGTTTAATGCTTTAATTAAGATGTGATTTCATGTCATTTGGATTGAAGGCCTCAAGGATTAGCCACACGGGTGGATTTGAACATTCGATTTGGATAATTTTTGGGAATTCCATTTAATTAGACCGGTGAAGTTTTGTCCGATTTGTAAAGTGTTAACTATTGTGCACAGTCATGAATTTTTCAGCCGAATTTTAAACATGGATACTTTTTTTTTTTTTTTGTGGGGGGAATGTGTGGGGAAGCTTGAGGCTGAATGCAAGTGGCATTCGAATCCAGATCGTAAGTAACAAATCTCAAAGACCACAACAATTGTACTAGCTGATGGCTTGACAACCACTACTAGCAATTTCTTTTTCTATTGTTCAAACCTAAGTTTGACCCAAACTTAGGCTCATCCAATTTATCAGATCTAAAGAACAACGGGTATAAGTATAAATATTTTATCTGAATTTTAGACATTGTCCGATCTATCTAACATAGAGTTGACCAGAACCCGAATTTTGGCCACCTCCACATTTGAGTTAGTGAGTTAGCTAGAGTTACACCGTTTAACAAGCCGGCTCATTAGGCTAAACTTCAAATTTATATCAAAATTGCTGAGTTAACATACTTATTTGGCCACCACCACTTCAAGATGAGGAAGGGGACAAATTCCAAAATATCATATGCAACTATTGAATGATACAACCTTACTAGTAGCCAAGGTAAGATTTTTTGAGTTCAAACCATTTGCACTGATCATGGGACAAAATGTTATGTGGTCTATGAAAGGTGTTACAATATAAACATATTCTTAAACCTTCAACTATTAGTTTAAATTTTTAGTTGAGTTGGTTTTTGAACACAGTATCAGAGCCTTTTTGAGTAAAAGGTCTCAGGTTCGAATCTCAACAGCCACCACATTGATTTATGGCGTAAGGTAAGGCTGGCCTTTGTAACATCCACGATTCAAGCCTAAAGGGCATTTGCGTGAGGGGACGTGTTAGAATATAAACATATTCCTGAACCTTCAACAAGCCACTTAAACTTTTGATTTAGTTGATCTTTGAACAAAATGTTTATTCATGGTGCAAAAAACAAATGGTTCATTACCTGTACCTTTTGATCTTTCACTAAAATGCTGTAAGAAAATGTCTGTTTCCTCACTAATCTGTCAGATTTTTAATTTAGTGGGCAGCAAGCAGACACTTAAAAAGACAAGGGGTCAGGGGTTCTCATGATGGTTAGTGGCATCCCATATCTTTCTCAGAATTTCACGTGAAGTGAATTGTCATTGGTCCATTTTGAAAGGTAGCCAAGTGCAGGTTCCTGGTTAAGATATAAAGGGACTGGGTTGGGTTGGGTTGGGTTGGGTTGGGTTAGGTGACTTATTGGCTGCATTGCATCTGCATAGCTTTTAAAGCTCTCTGGCCCCTTACTGGCTCACTGCGCTGCTTCACCTTCTTTCATAATGTACACCATCTAACCACTCATGAAATCAAGTGGGAGTGCCAAGTGGCTTGTGTATGGTTGGCCGGGTCCTTGGACTCCAACGTAGGACTCCTGGGTTCGAATTTCGAACCCTAGGAGTCACTGTTTTATTGTGAAGAAGAGGTTCAAGTGGTGGCAGGTATAATATGTGGGAACCTAAAATAAGTAGGAACCTCTAATAAGAAAAAAAACAATGGAAGTTGGATTTCATAGGGTGAAAGAAGAGTCCCATAATGAGTAGGAAGCTTCCATGCATGTAGCAACGCTCGGTTTGAACTTCGAACCATCGGAGTTACTGTTTCATTGAGAAAAAAAGAGACCAGTACCAATAGGTTGTGTTACATGTACAGTCTAACATTAGGCCTACTTCGCACCCTCTAAGTATCATAACAATTAGGAATTTCTTATAATAACAAAACAAGAAAAATTAACTTTTATATGGTTACTTTACTCAATGTCATAATCTTTCTTTCTACTTGCAGAGCTTTAGAGTATTCTCAACCTGAGTTCCAAAAATTGGAACTCAGACTTGCCACATCAGAAAAAGTTTCAATTTTGTAGAACTTATATTCTATCATTTTTCGAACCAATGGAACTCATTCCTAGATAATTAAATTAAATATTTGTCATGGAGCCCACCTCATACACGCAATCTATTTTTTAATTAATTGAATAGTATTTTTAAGAAAAAAGAAAAAGGAAAAACAAAAAAAATACACAAAAAGACAAAAAATGGAATGAGGGAAGGGATGTTATTCCATTCCGCCTTGCATGCCTTCTCGCGTGTCTATATGACTGCAAGCATTGAGTTCCATTTTTTAGAAATGTTGGACCGCACCACTGGAACTCATTCTAGTGGCTGAGGATGGCCTAAGTTTGCATACATTTATGTCTCCTTAAAGCCAGATCCATCTTAGGATTTTGTTCAGTGACCTAGAACTCCCCCCCCCCCCCTGCAGAGCAAACCAGTGTTTTAGTTGAAAATTGAATTTTGATGGACATAGCTTTGAAAAGACGTACACTTAAAAGCAAACATATGAAGAAAGATGGTGTATTAATTGCAAATGGGAATAGTTGAAGGGCCTTTGAATACGGTTGGTACTTGGCAGTCTATGCTAGGGCATGGCTCACCCTGGCATGGTCAAGCCTAAAACCTCAGGGCTTTCTCCTCTTCCAGTTAACGTTTGTTTCTCATCTGCCAAACACAATGTCTAGTCCATTCTTGCAGGAAAGATAGATCTAAGATTTGGTTCAATCTTGGGGAATAGGTATTCCTTTTTTTTTTTTTTTTTAAAGAACCATTTCAACCAAAAGTTTAAGCTGATGGTTGAAGACTTAGGAATATGTTTATACTCTAGCACGCTCCCTCATGCAAATGTACTTTGGGCTTAAAGCGTGGCTGCTACAATGTTCCCCCTACCTTGCACAATACAAATGTTCCCCTACCTTGCGCAATAAATAAATATGAGCGCTGCTGAGATTTGAACTCGAGACCTCTCGCTCAGAAGGACTCTGATACTATGTTTAAGAACCATTTCAACCAAAAGTTTAAGCTTATGGTTGAAAGTCTGAGAATATGTTTATACTCTAACACTTTCTTTCTTTTTTTTGGGTACCTTTTGTGTATGTGTTTTTTGGGAAGGGGGGGGGGGGGGAGGAGTGGTTGGTTTAGATTGACCTAAAAGGGTGGTACAATACACAGGAAAGAGAATACCAAACCTAGGAATTCAAGTATCACAATCATAGAGTTGACCAGTACATTAAGATTTCATTGGTAGAAAATAGAATATGACTCTTAAATGAGAATAATTCCTTGTAAGGGTGCAACTATATTACAATGTTGTTAAAGTTTTGTTTGGTCTAGTTACATAAACATATTTGACTCCAAAAACACAAATACAATCGTAGTTTCTTATTTGAAATGCGAAACAGTTCAGAAACATATCTCAATCATAGCTGGGACGATATTGTTTCTATTCTCGTGTTATTCAAACTCAAAGTTCCACGTCCATGTGGTACCGTTTTTAGGGGTACCTCGCCCCCAACCTAGCGAAGTGAGCCCTAAGGCCGATGCATGTAGAATTTGATTCCAAGTTTTTATTATTAGTCCTCAGGGACTTTACCAGTTTAGTAGCGAACAGCAAAATATATTAGTGCTTGTCCTGCTCGACAAACTTCAACGATATAAACCGAATATACTCTGCTTAGGAAGATAGGTACCCACATTCTATACAATACCTTATGGTCTCATCTATTATATCTAGCACGCCATATTTGTACTCAAAACCCAAATCCTTCAGCTTCTTTGAAGAAATCTCAGAAGGTATATTTCCATTGTCTGAAGCTGTGGTCCTGCAAAAGCATAAAAGATCCAAATCAGTGTTCAGAAACTAGGCACAATTTATCATGGCAAGGCGGAAAAAAAGGGCCCCGAACAAGAAACTTCACCTCTGCATATTTACCGAGGGATAAGCTTCAGCAAGAAGATGAACAAGTTTAGACATGTGACAGTTGACAGCGCAGCACATATATCGGCCTTGAGCCCTAGGATGTTGCATGAGGAAGATGTGAACATTGCAAATGTCGTCAATGTGAACCAACCCGATTGAGCCTATTCGTGTATTGACAGCATTCAGTATCGGAAAGAACTCAGGATCACCTGCACAAAATTAAAACTAGCCCATGGTTACACGTTTGATCAATACAGGACAGACAAACATGCTGTTGTTACGTAAAGTCAGTTCTCTGATCAAACATCTTGTATTTCACTTTTGATAATTTCCAACGAAGAATCAATCAATGAAAGATATGGCCAGTAGGTCATTTGGATTGGTAATTTCGATTTGGATTAGGATACCGGTGGAATATTTGTGCTGATAGGGTTCTGGCATGTCATTTCAATCCTCCTCATGTTAGTTGAAGTCTCATTGTTGTTTTATGATAAGTTCGTCAAGAAAATGCACTTGTGAGCTAACTTTCTAGTCTCTTTGAGTTGGATTAGGATATATGGGTGTGGAATACATTTATCACATCAACTTAATGTAGGACATGCCACATTTTGAGAACCTTCCAAGACATTTCCCTTGATTTAATTTCTACCCAAAAACCATGGATGAGAAGTGACATAAATGTTGTTCAAATGAGAAGAATCGAACCTGTGATGGGTGACAACAGAACCCTTATGCTGGATGGAACAGTGGAGGTAAGGAAGGGACCAGCAACAGTGGTAGTTATAACTGATACAAGATCCAGGCCATGCTTATTAGCAAACTTGAATGCTGCTTCCTCTGTCAGCAGTTTCGATAACACGTAAACCTAAAAAACACAAAAGCTTACAACGCAAAAATTTCATTTGCAGGCAGACAAAATGAATAAAGCCATTGATTGAATTCTCATCTAGGTTACATTTTAGATTAAAATACATACCCAACCACTAGCTCTGGTGTTCCAAACATGATCAACTTGGACTTGGCACGATTCATCAACCACCGGAATCCAGTTGCCATTTGTATCCTTGGCAGTTATGGTGCTAATGGAAGATGTCAAGACAACCCTTTTCACAGACTTCGTCCTTGTACAAGATTTAAGGAGGTTCAACGTTCCCTTGATCGCAGGATCAATGATGTTCGATTGCACATAGCTTTCTTAGAGAAATTCCAAAGACAGAACAAGTCAGGAGAAGATTTAGCAGATATGTGAAAGTCGCTCATCGAATGAGTCGATTTTTAGGGGCATTTTGGCTGCTTACCAATGTCTGCTTGTTCTCTGATGCTGAACTCCATCGAAGCTGCAATGTGGAACACCCCATCACAGCCCTTCACAGCCTCGTCGAAGCTTCCTTCATCGTGCAAATCTGCCTGGAACAACTTCAGGCGCTCTTCGCCTTTCCATTTGGGCAAAAAATGTGAAGCCTTGCCTAAGATTATGAGAGGTTCACGCCACAAAAAAGGGTTCATGTGATCTGAGTATAGTAATTAATGAGAAGGGCAAACTCTATCCAGGCAGGAGGTTGACATTTTCAGTGATCAGATTTTGGTGTGAAATATTGTTGGTTTGTTCTTTGTCCGTGTTAGTGGATCTTTCTTCATTAGTAATTTAGTAAATGTAGTTAGGTTGATGATTTGCGATGTTATTATCTTGTGGTTGTGTCGATTGATAATGGAATGTTTGGTAAATGACTTTTTGGATGACTTTTTGCTTAAAAGTAGTTTTTTGGGGTGGTTTTGGCTGTTTAACTAAGTCAAATAGGTATTTGAATTATTTGGTCAAGGGCTTTTTAGAATTGTTTTTTCACCTCAAAAAGCTGTTTTCTAAAAAGCTAACATTTGTAGCTTTTTGAGGTTGGCTGTTTGAAAATGTAATATAAAAGACCAAATTACGCTTAATTAAATATTATAAACAAAATTCATATATTTTCTTGCACTCTCTCTTCTAAGTTTTTATTTGCTTCTTCAAATTTAAATTAAATAATGATCTATAGTAGCCATACCTTCATAATTTATGTTAGTGGTTGATAAAAACATAAAATCATTATCTTGCTAATTTTATATAGTAATACTAAATGTAATGCAAATTCTAATTCTTTGTTTATCCTCGCTTCCAAAAAATCAGTTCATGTTGAAAGAAAGTTAAACTAATAACAAATATAAATTTTTCTAAGTGAACAACAAAACAAGGTTGTATTATGGGCCTTAAACATCACATAACTTTTACATTAGATTGAAAAGAAAATCAAATTAATAAAATAAGTCATGTATAAATCAATAAGAAGATTTAATAACTAGTAATAAAATGTGATTATATGAGTGAAGGTAATTTGCACATACCACGTGAATTTAATTCATATTGAAAAAGAAATAAGTGACCAACTAATTAAAAAAATTCATCTTCAATGGTAAATAAGAGATATGGGCACAAATAGAATTTTATCAAATATATTTTTTAGAAACAATTAACTTTATCAAATACTTTTTTTTAAAATAACTAATTGAAACAGCTAATACAAACAACTGATTGAAACAACTGATGACAAATAGCCAATAAAAACAACTAACAGCTAACAATCGTTTGTCAAATAGGGCTAATATGTTTCCATCTCATATCAATTCAGGTTGAAAAACTTGGGTATGTCATAGGAAAAATAGTAAACAATTTCAACTTAAACACCGAAGGTTCCTTGGAGATTGCATGATCAATGACTCAAAATTGACTCGCTCCAGGTGATTCAAGATCTAAGTTGACCTATAACCCTATTGATATATGCTGCACATTAAGGGGGCCCAAGTTTGAGTAAAAATATCACACCAACTATGAATGCCCTAAATCTTCAATTTATTGTTAAAGTTTTTTTTTTTTTTTGGGTCTCCATTGATCGAAATTCAGACAGGATGTACTACTAATCGAAAGATTTCAAGTTGAGACAATCTGATATAAATCAGTCTAATTTGTTTTTACAGTAGTACTGTTATGTAAAGTTAGATGGACGTATCAAAGTAACGGTCTACTATGAATATATATATATATATATATATATATATATATATATATATATATATATATATATATGTGTGTGTGTGTGTGTGTGTGTGTGTGTGTATTAAAACAAAACAAACCTCCTAAATTTTCGACAAGTGTCATTCTCACAAAATTTTAAAAATAATTAATATTTTTATTTTTTTATTAGAAAAAGGAGTTTGTAAATCACAAATGGAAGATTTTCTTTAAAAAAAAAGGATTTCATACAATTAATTGCAATCTCGAAGATTTTCCTTCCAAATATAAAAAGACAACGCCAAATAATGATAAAATATTTTATGATCTTACTTTTGGTTAAAAAAAAAAAATCATATTGCTTACTACTTCTAATATTACCAAACAGAGTATCATGTTTTAATCTATTATATATACTTAATTTCTCATTTATACCAAATTTTGGCTTCTAATATGAAATATTATAAAAAATTATGGCGCAAGGCTTTCCTTAAGCAAGGAGGCCATAGTTCCTTCACTAGACAAGTTATTCTATGAAGAATGAGTTGTCTGCCACCAAAAATTAATATAATTATATTTCTAGTGATTAATCATCACACTTAACAGATTTGATAACAACACTATGACATTTCACGGATTTTGGCTAAAAAATAAAAATGCTACCTGATGTGGCTCGTATTGAGACTGCCACTTGTCGTCTTAGCCTTGTATAATTATCCTTTAGATAATCATAATAGGATAAGTCAACTTAATTCCGCGTGTATATACATCTTCTAAATAATGTATAATTTTCAGTATGTTGAACCTACAAGCTATTGGTGGCATATATAAGTACCCAATTAAGTCCGCATTAGCCAATCATATTTCACACTAAAGTTCTCAATTTCATCTTCACTTCAGATTGAAAACAATCTTTGATTTGTTGATCTGAAATAGAAGTGCGATTCTGTATGTTTAAACTTTCTTAAGTTCCTGTCTACCTACTCTTACGAGACCTGTATCGAGTCATTGTTCTTATTTCCGAACAAGCTTATATGGAGCAAAACCAAAGCAACCCTCAAATTCCCAAACTTTACAAACCTCCAACTTCTATTCCTCTTGCCTATCCTCCCTTCTCCTACTATGACACAATGGCTACAAACTATGTACACTCTAACACCTCTAGTCCATGCTATGTCTTCCTCCCACATTACCCTTGTGCTAATGATTACAACAGCCATCATCCTCATCATGCTTATCCCATCCCTCCATTAGTCCAAGCTCCAATGACCAATTCTCCCATCCCCACACCGCATGCCAATTCTCTCCAATGTTATTGTTACATCCCTCCTAATAAACTAACACATGATCTTGTGAACTATCAACAATACTCACAAGGGATTAATCCTTGTCAACCAACACAAGCTGGCAACCCACAAGAAGGATCGGAGGAAGTCCGGGAGAAGGAAAAATCGATTGATCCACGGATCATAAACATCTTGGAGCCGTTCAGGCAGCTCTACAGCGAGCAAGAAGAGTCCTTAAAAAGTGTGTTTCCGGGGATCCATTCTAAACTCTCCGAGTTCTTCAAGAAGGTGAATTCGTTGATTTTGGAGGCTACGAATGCCAAGGAAGAAGAAGGATCGAAGCCTCGGAAGAGCTTGAGGAGGAGCTTGAGCCTTGGCTCATCAAATTGTAAGAATGAAAGGTTCAAGGTCAGGCCAATTGATTCAGAGGAGACTGCTGTTATTTCACCGGAGGGCAAAAGAGGTGATGCCAATTAATGATTGAAGGCTTGAAGAACAAGTTTACAATTGACGTCCAATGGGTACACCAGAAAGCTAAGATGCAAATCATGATTGATGTATGACCAGGAAAAACAAATGTTTTATAGAAGTTCATGTGTAAAATTCACACCGGAAAACAAAGGAGAACCGTTCTTTTTTCTTTTTTTTTTAAAATATGAAATACATTATTGGTTATTTATTTGTTCTGTGTGTCATTATGTACCTTCTTCCATGGCCACACACCAACTCAATATATTTCTACATATCTTTTTGTAATCACTTTATTTCTTATCCCATATGATCTCATATGACCACACATCCAGCGGATCATTGCCATCTCCACCACCATCATCTTTTGGATGCAAGTTCTCTTCATCGGCCAACACTTCGAGCCATATAGTACAGCTAATCTAACCATCATTTGACAATACTTTTCCTTCAAGTCAATTGGAATCTTCTTATCACACGAAATGCTGGACGCATATCTCCAGTTCTGCTACCCTACTCTTGTATGACGACCAATGCATTTGTCAGTATTCCCTTGACCTCGTACTATCGAGTTTAAGTATCTAAACTTTTCAACATTTGATACTACAATATCCCGAAATGATAATTTCTCCCACTATTTCATCATCTATATTACTGAATTTACATTCTAAGTATTTCGTCTTTGATATACTCGACCGAAAAATCGAAATGTAAAACAATAGTGGTATTAACAAGCTAAGAACTCGAGTAAAGTGACGACAAGATTTCTTGACTTGAGAAAACGACAAGGCTTTTCGAGTTTGGAGTCATCTGTTGTTTTTAAAGACGCCTACAGCTCAGCTTAACACCGAAAAATCGGGTAAGCACGTTGCCACGTGGGGTAGGCACTTCATGCCACATTCACATCTTGGCTGACACTTTTCTAACAGTGGATTTGGCTCGGCTTTTCAAGTCACTTTATTTCAGTGGGTTTTCCTGGGAGCTAAGAATGTCTGACCTAATGAGATATGAACTCGACCCAAAGGTCTTAAACGTATTGTGAATTCAGTTTGAATTGAATTGATTTCAATTTCAAGTCAATATAATTTGATCGTTTGGTATAAACATATATTATTTTTTAATTTAGGTAAATTTAAATTTTGTTTTGAAAAAAAATACAAAATTGACTTATTGGCGAAATGAATTGACCTGGTCTGACTCGTTCCTCAGCTCTACTGCTCTAATTCTCCCTCTTTTTAGACGAGACAAAAAAGAAAAAGGATAATTGTATAATCTGTACTTTGAGAAAATTAGATGATAATAACTTTGTGTGTATATATGGATATGATAAATTAAGCAAAAAATGATAAATACATGGATAATACTGAGCACCAGTAGTCAAATTCAAAATTAGTATCCTATCATCCAACTCTCTAAAATATGTATTATCGGTGTCTAAAATTCCAAAGATAAATTAATTTTGAATTATTTAACTTACAACACTTCAGCAAGACCATCCTAGATGGTTAGTTTTCCCCTTTTTTTCCGATTATTAATGTCAAAATTGGCAGAAGTCCTCATTTCAGAAGAACACAAGAGTAAGACTAAGAAGTAGAAGCATCAGAACTAGAGGAAAAAATACACATAAGAAGACAAACTAGCCTGGAAGAGAGGCAAGACCCTGCACAAGCAGCACCACGCCCTGCACCATCTGCATCAAGACTGGAAGAGAGATAGCATCCTACACAAGCTGCACCGCTAGCTGCACTAAAGATTAAGGTGTCATCTACAAATTTAGACGGGAGATGTGTACTTCTTTGATACCCACTTCTAGTCCTTTGAAAAGTCTCAGTTGTGTAGCATTAGTGAGCAGCTTACTAAGCACTTCAGCCATAATGACTGTGTTGAAAAATTTAGCAAGGTTAGACGTAATTTTTCCCTTTCTTAGGCACCAAGTTGTGGATCCTCTGTAGAAGATGATGATGAAGTTAACAGTACTTCCTTGCACCCATTTGATCGTACCCTCGAGATGGACATTTAACTTCATGAGAAGAAGGAGATGGCTAAATATTCTAACAAAGGAAAGAAGTGTGACAACAAAAACTCCAGGCCAATTCATAATTTGCCCACCCCAACTAAAATAGCAAAAGAAGGTTTAGAATTTGACAAAAGACTCGATATTTCAGTCGTCGGAGATGAGACCCCAACAATCAGAAGGATCACAAGAAGTTTGAGAAAGAAAATAGAAAATAATGAGCAAGTTTGAGATTTTTATGATCAGTAGATGGAGCTCTCAAATGTTGTATGTGTTTATGGTTAGTAGCTGTAAGAGCATTTCAGTCTAATTATGTATTCTCTAAGATGCAGCAGTTGTCTTCTTGTTAGTCGTGTAGTGGTTGTTTTATGTTTCTTTTTTTGTACGGGCTTTGCCCAACTAATAATCGAAAAAAAAGAGGTTTTATTATCCTTGTTAGAACGAAACTTATTCCTAGATCTTATACCATCAGTTTAAGTTTTTTAGTTGAGATGGTTTTTGAACATAGTATTAAAGCTGTTTTGAGTAAGATGTCACAGATTCGGACTTCAGTAGCCTCATATTGAGTTATGCTCAAAGTAAAGTCAGTCTTGTAGCATCTGTATCTTCAAATCCTAAGAGCATTTGCATAACGGGGAGTATCAGAATATAAAATCTATTGCTAAACCTTCGACCACGAACTTAAACTTTTAGTCGATATGGTTCTTAAACAGTCCATCACTAAGAACCTCACATTGAGCATGTGTTAGGAATGTCACATATGAGTAACGAAGTCCCACATCGGGAGTTTGAAAAGAAGGGCCATGGTATATAAGTCCAGTGGGCTACTCCTCCTATTGCCAATTGGTTTTAGGATGGAACCTCACTTGGGCTTGTTGCCATGGACCCTGGTTGAAGTGGGCTCCCTCCTTGGATCTCCCCAACAAGTGGTATCAGAGTCGATGGTGCGTTCGGCTAGGCGACAAAGGTGTGGCATGGTGGATCCCATGGACGAGCTTGGTGAAGTGACACGCAGGTGTTGATCGAGCAAGAACACGTGTGCTGCAGCGTGGTTCGATAGCGTGGATAAGCTCTTGATGATGGCTTGACACCTTGGTAAAGGCTTCCGCTTAAGGGGGAGCTTGTGCACTCATGTGTGAGGGGGAGATTGTTGGGAATGTCACACATGAGTAAAAAAAGTCCCACATCGGGAGTTTGAGAAGAAGAGTCATGGTATATAAGTCAAGTGGGCTACTCCTCCTATTGCCAATTGGTTTTAGGATGGAACCTCACTTGGGCTTGTTGCCATGGACCCTGGTTGAAGTGGGCTCCCTCCTTGGATCTCCCCAACAAGTGGTATCAGAGCTTTGTTGGGATTTGTCCCAAATTCCTTTGCCAGTTTTGGAAATAAATAAAGTTATTTCCTTTTGTGAGATTATTTCTTGGCATCCAAGATCATGTTGTGTGTTTGAGATCTTCTGGATTATGGAAATTATATTATTTCCATACTTTGGGTTGAAGATTTTTCCTTTTTTGGAAAGTTGATGGTTGGTGGCCAAGACATATGTTTGCGGCTAGGATTGAACCCTTGGGACCTGTGGGGCTTCCCTATAAATACTAGGTTGTTTAACCTTGTTTGATGCGGTGCAACTTGGGAGTGCCTGTGGGCAATTCCCTTTTCTATTCCACTTTTTGTTGGGAGTTAGCATTGAGAGATTTTCGTTGTAATTGATCTCTTTCTTGGGTGTTTGAGATCTGTGTCTCTCTTGTTGTTGATCTCTGTAGTGGGAATGAGATCATTCTATACTAACTCATATGATAGTGGATTTTGTGTCGGTGTTGCCGCCCGTGGTTTTCTCCCGTTTTGGGTTTCCACGTAAATATTGTGTGTCGCTGTTTTGTTCCTGTTATTCTGGTTTGAATTTCTGAATATCTGTTTCATCCTATCGCTTCCGCTATTATTACCGCTCTAATTTCCTAACAAGTGGTATCAGAGCTTTGGTTATAGGATGTCTTCTATCATGAGGGTAGATATTCAGAAATTCGACGGGGAGATTAGTTTTAATCTCTGGAAGGTGCAGATGAGAGCAGTTCTCATTCAGCACGGGTTATGGAAGGTTCTGAAGGGACCTCACGTAAAACCCGAGAAGATAACTGACGAACAATGGGCAGCAGACCAAAAGAAGAGGCGTGGATCGTTGACGGATGAGGAATTTGGTCCAAGGTGGAGTTTGTTGGGATTTGTCCCAAATTCCTTTGCCAGTTTTGGAAATAAATAAAGTTATTTCCTTTTGTGAGATTATTTCTTGACATCCAAGATCATGTTGTGTGTTTGAGATCTTCTGTATTATGGAAATTATATTATTTCCATACTTTGGGTTGAAGATTTTTCCTTTTTTGGAAGGTTGATGGTTGGTGGCCAAGACATATGTTTGCGACTAGGATTGAACCCTTGGTACCTGTAGGGCTTCCCTATAAATACTAGGTTGTTTAACCTTGTTTGATGCGGTGCAACTTGGGAGTGCCTGTGGGCAATTCCCTTTTCTATTCCACTTTTTGTTGGGAGTTAGTATTGAGAGATTTTCGTTGTAATTGATCTCTTTCTTGGGGGTTTGAGATCTGTGTCTCTCTTGTTGTTGATCTCTGTATTGGGAATGAGATCGTTCTGTACTAACTCATATGATAGTGGATTTTGTGTCGGTGTTGCCGCCCGTGGTTTTTTCCCACATTGGGTTTTCCACGTAAAAAATTCCCTGTGTCCTTTATTCTTGTTTTTTATTGTTGCGTTGAGTTCTTGGTTGAATTCTGTTGCATTGTCACTTCCTATTATCCCCTTTATTTCCTAACAAGTGGTATCAGTGCTTTGGTTATAGGATGTCTTCTACCATGAGGGTAGATATTCAGAAATTCGATGGGGAGATTAGTTTTAATCTCTGGAAGGTGCAGATGATAGCAGTTCTCATTCAGCACGGGTTATGGAAGGTTCTGAAGGGACCTCACGTAAAACCCGAGAAGATAACTGACGAATAATGGGCAGCAGACCAAAAGAAGAGGCGTGGATCGTTGACGGATGAGGAATTTGGTCCAAGGTGGAGTTTGTTGGGATTTGTCCCAAATTTCTTTGCCAGTTTTGGAAATAAATAAAGTTATTTCCTTTTGTGAGATTATTTCTTGACATCCAAGATCATGTTGTGTGTTTGAGATCTTCTGTATTATGGAAATTATATTATTTTCATACTTTGGGTTGAAGATTTTTCCTTTTTTGGAAAGTTGATGGTTGGTGGCCAAGACATATGTTTGCGGATAGGATTGAACCCTTGGTACCTGGGGGACTTCCCTATAAATACTAGGTTGTTTAACCTTGTTTGATGCGGTGCAACTTGGGAGTGCCTGTGGGCAATTCCCTTTTCTATTCCACTTTTTGTTGGGAGTTAGCATTGAGAGATTTTCGTTGTAATTGATCTCTTTCTTGGGTGTTTGAGATCTGTGTCTCTCTTGTTGTTGATCTCTGTATTGGTAATGAGATCGTTCTGTACTAACTCATATGATAGTGGATTTTGTGTCGGTGTTGCCGCCCGTGGTTTTCTCCCATTTTGGGTTTCCACGTAAATCTTGTATGTCGCTGTTTTGTTCCTGTTATTCTGGTTTGAATTTCTGAATATCTGTTTCATCCTATCGCTTCCGCTATTATTACCGCTCTAATTTCCTAACAGCATGCCATCGAATGCGTGTCTTTTCTTAAAATCTTATTCATTCCATCTATTCATTAGACACCATCATCCAAATACATCTAATACTAGCAAGGCTGTGATAGCAACATCAACATGTGTTGCCAACGAGCATTTTAACCTTACCTAACCCTTCAATTTTAATTATTTTATTTTATTTAAAAAAAGGTATATATACAACAAAGCAATTAATTGGAACCTCCAACATATGTATCACTCATGGGGGATACATTGTCCTTGTGAATATGGAATATGATAAATACATGACAATTTTTGCTTGTCCAAGTGTTTCTTAAAATTATAATCATGCCAAAATTACGACGGCGACTTTCAACCTAACTTTCACTTAACTTTCAGTCTCAAAAAGGAGACCCATAGGCTCCCTTTCCGGCGAGCCACTCGTCTGTTTATCATCATTGGAATTAGAGTTGAGAAAGTCTGACCCGATATCATAACATGATTCGAACTGGACCTGAAGTTACTAAGATAAACACGAACCGAACCGATTTCGATCCGAAGTCAACACGATTTGACCGTTTAGGCTGAAAATATATTATTTTTCAATTTTGAGTAAATCTAAATTATTTTTGAGACTGACATGAAATTAACTCGTTTATTAAATAGATCGACCTCAACCGACCCATTAATCAAGTCTAATTGGAGGTTTCTATGCCCTTTCTCAATATGTAATAACCTGACACTAATTTGATAACCAAAAAAGAAAAAGGAAAAGCAAGGGGGCTCATTCAATATCAAATATCAAGCGCTGAAAAGAAGACTAACCAAGATCTCGAAGGGTGGCATGGACCATGTAGCCTCTTTGAAGGAGAGACTTGACGAGCCACGAGCCGATATAGCCGGTGGCTCCGGTGATGCAGTATGTCGCCGGTGGCGGTGATGGTGGTGGTCGTGAAGCTGGTTTTCCGGTGCTGCTTTTTAGTCCTTCCTGCACCTCCATGGTTTCTGCTTCCCTAGCTAGCTTTTCCCCTCTTCTAGTTCATAAGTCCCAAATGATTTGATATTTTAAGGACAATACATGTGGGAAACTAACTCCACTGAAGAGGAGGGTGTATATTTTTTTACTGCCTTCACTATGTAAATAATCATTACTTAATTAAATGATTGTTCTGGCAGACGTGGGCAATCACTATGTACCTTCATGTGCTGTGCTGTTACTACAGCAAATTTTCTATACGAAATTGACTGTGCCAACTAGAGTTGGAAAAAGTTGACCCAACACGATTATCGATCCGAACTTGACACGAAGTTAAGTGGGTTTGGGTATAAATTTTTGTCCCGTTTAACTAAATGGGTTGACACGTTCAACCCGTTTAATTAAATGGGTTATGTTCAGATTGAGATTCTCGACACGAAAAAGTACCTATTTAACCTGTTTAATTAAATGAGTTAAATAACTCAACTCATTTTTCCATTTGTCATCTATCCATTTACTTTTATTAGATAATTAAGAAAATAAAAATTTTTAAAAATTGTGAATTATGACGAATCAGAGGAATTTCAAAGAGTAATCATTTAATGTGATATGTAAACTTAATTTCTAACGCTATAATTGCGTATTAGTTGAAGATATTAAATGTGTAAATGGTTAATTAGGCGACGGAACTTGAATTATTTATCTTAAACGGGTTAAGCGGGTCAACCCGTTTAAAAATTAAATGGGTACAGGTTAAGGTTTTTCAACCCGTTTAATAAACGGGTTAGGTTCAGGTCGAGAAATTTTCAACCCGTTTAAGTTCGACACGAACACGAACTCGACCCGACACGACCTATTACCCAGCTCTAGTGCCAGCTTGGTTCGATAGAAAGTGTCATAGTGTGGCAAAATTTTGGCTCATAAGTGGAAGTCTTTTCCTTTTTCATCCTTTTGTGAGTTAATTTTTTTAGTTCTTAAACTTTCTTCTCTACAATGCAAAGGTATGTAATTCCATAATCAATTTAAATTCCATATATTTACTCTCTGTAACACACAACTTTCTTTTGTAAATCCAAAAAAGAAGGAAAAGCCCATTAAATTAAAAAAAAAAAACAAGCAAGGAGAAAAAACTACAAGCCAGCTTTGGACTCGCAGCTTCCCCTACGAGCTTAGTTCCTGAGATGAGCGAGCCAATCATGAGCCACTTGGCTTAGTTCCTGAGATGAGTGAGCCAAGGCCCAAGCCACACTGTACATGCTTTTAGTTTATTTGGCCCAAATTCTTTAAAATACATTTTGAATTAGCTCAATTGAATTGAATATTTTTTCGCTATAAGGGAGGCGTAAACATCGATATAGGTGAGATTTAAATTCAGGTATCTAATAATAATTTTAAAGACTTCACCGGTTAAGTCAAGGATTGTACTTAAGTGTTTAATCCGCCCATAAGGGGTGCTGGCTTAAGTCACATAAAATGCAAAAATGCCATCAGGGCATATCAGTGAACTTACCACCTAAAACCCTAGAGCCTCTAACTGGCCATATGCATGCATAGTAGGGTTCTCTAGAGAGAGTTTTTGAAAATCACGTAGAGCATTTAAGCTGTGAGATGCTACAGGATAACCTGTCTTGTGATATCCTTCCCAACTAGCTATTCAAGTCAGATATTTGATCATCTTTTGCTACAGGATTAGGGTAAATCTGTTTGCACTTAATCCATATTTTGATTTGCTTCGCTGGTATTAGAGCTATGTCAACTAGTATATATCCTGTTAACTTGTCTGAATGCTTTCTTGCAATTCGTGCCACATGAATTTTTTTTTTTGGGTTTACTCTCTATAATACTCGAAACTTCATGCTATAATTTCATGTGTAATTTCTTGATGAATTTAGCTAAAATTTTGAATTCTTGTAGACCATCATGAGAGCTATATTTTATTTGCATGATTTGACTGAGTAGTTTGCATGCGCTTTGAAATCCTTGGTTTTCTCATATGGAAATCCCAAATTTGACTTATGAACGGTCGATTTTGCCTAATTTGCTACAAAATTGATACACGTATTTGATGAAAATGATCATATTCCTGTTCCAAGTGAGAGCGAGATGATTGGTCTTGGTTTGAGTGAAAGTAGAATCGATCCAAATTGAGAATATATGAATCTTATTAAGACATAGCAATTGTCAAGCATTCCATCATGCCATTTGGGATGAGGTGCATGAACCTTTTATGCTACTTTTGCAAGATCGAAATGAGCCAATATGCTATTTTCGACCTTTCTAGGGCCAAATGGTTTAAGACATTGGAAAATAAGATGGGTGAATGAAGGTTAACAAAGTGTGGGAGGTAGTTAACCTTCCAGAAAGGCACAAAGTTATTTGAGAACAAGTGAGTTCCTAAATAATAAGGTTGATGGCACAGTTGACACTAGGCTTAACTGTTTGCAAAAGAGTACATACAATAGGATAAGATCAATTACAAAGAGTTTTTCCCTCCCACTGTGTGGTTTACCCTAACCTTTATCTAGCTATTGTTACTAGTTTGGACCTAAAGTTACATCGATGGATGTATAAATGGCCATCTCAAAAGTAAATTTAAGTGAAGAAATTTTGTATGAAATAACATAAAAGTTCTATTCACAAAGGGTCACAAACATAAGGTTCGTAAATATGTGAGGTCAATTTATGACCTTAAAGTACTCTTCAAGGCATTGGTACATTCTCTTTTCGTCATGTAGTAATCTTTAATGATTTCACTATGATTTATGGAGGTCATTGTAGCTATACCAAAAAGTCAGGTGTTAGAGAAAAAGTTTTAATATTTATAAACCCCAAGTGCAAGGTGCATCATTGAGTACTCGGGGTGTCATCCGCAGAGAATTGGGTTTCCAAGTACCAGAGCTAACTAAAGCATCTCAAGTTAGGCAAAACTGAAGGGATAGAAAATAGAACTAAACTACTAAAATAACCAAAGGACTGCGATTATGATTAAATGTGAGATAAATCAGCTGATCAAGTTAAACCCTCATCTTTCCAAGTTATGCTAGTTTTCCAGGTTGATCGGTTGTGTCATTGTGGCCATCCAAGCCTTCTCTTAAGGGTCAATATGCTAATCTAGTTGTTCTAACCATTTATTTTTATGGTATTAGTTCGACTAAACTACTAGATTGACAACGCTTGACCTAACTAGCGATGAGACTATTTTTATATCCCAGTTCCAGCTATTCAGTCTACCCATACTAGACAATTAACCTCACATTTCAGCATAAGTCAATTGCTCCAAAACACGAATGAAAGTTCTTTCAAGTATTTCATCGAACACATGGCGGGCATGAGAGAAAACCTTAAATTCTAGCACGAACAAGAGGGGCAAAGGTCTAACAACAATCAATTGGCCATCATAAGGCTAATCACAATCCAAATTCACAACTATAATCTATAAACATTAGAAAAGCATATAAACCAAAACATGAACATAAACATACAAAATAAAGAAAGGAAGAGGAGAGAAAACTTATGTTGAGTGAGTGAACTTAAGAATCCATAAGTTTGAATCCAAACAACAAGAGACAAATCCTAATCTAATTCCCCAATGGGATTTTTATTGGCTAATCCTAACCTAAAAACTCTTAAAAAGTCGCTAAAGGAGAGGCCGGGGAGATCCCCAACAAAAACACTGAAGGAGGCTTAAATAGAAAATCGAGCGAGCGGGTGACGGGGGAGGGGCACGACTGTGCCAAGTGGCACGACCGTGCCACATCCCTGGCATGGTGGCGCGGTCTCCCGTCAGCCCTTTTTTGCCTACTTTCGCTGTTTTTATCTGTTTTCGCTCCTTTTCGTGGTACTTGCTCTATTTAAACTTATTTCCTGTAAAACGTAAATAAAACAAGTAAAAATCCTAAAGATTAAGTTATTATGCGAGCTAAAAGTGGGTGAAAGAGACACGTAAAATACGACAATTTATCGCCTAACATCAGGCAAATTTTGTAGCTAAGTCATTATACATGGATGACTTATCAATAGCTAGAAATGGATATAGGATTACTAAGTAAGATAAAAAGTTTTATTATCGTCTAACTGTGAAAGTTTTTAACAATACCAAAGGGGTTTATTCTCTTTCCTAGAAAGAACAACATCAAAAGGTCCTTGAATAGTTTAGTACTCACAACTATGACCCTATAGAACATATTCTGCTAAAGTGAGTGGAAGTCCAGTGCATAATATGGTGCATGTCAGACTTGATATCTCTAAACAGATGTCAACCAAACCCGAGACTAGCACAGTGATAGGTAGCTAAGTCATGAGGTACCTGACGGAACCTCTAATTATGTGCTTTTGCATTTATGCAACAACATATACCAATCTTAAACTGTGGTGAGTTTAGATAATAAATCAATCTTTAGATTTGTCTTCTTGCTTACCAATAGTGCTACAGTTGGTAGCAACTGATCATATATTGCCTTGTCTATAGACACAATGAGTTCATGGCTCTTTCCTTGAAAGTAAGAGTTTGTTTGGCTAAAAAGGTACTTAAACTATATGGTTGGTGGATCAAATAGTATTATTTAGTAATGGTTCACCATGACAAGTTGTAATTACGTATAACAAGACTTTAAGTATCATTGTAAGACCAATGTGAAAGTGCAATTTTGCGAATGACATGGAAGCACCTAAAAAAAGTGCATGTAAAAATATTTTTTCTACAAAGGACATGGTTATAGAGCCAATGATTAAGCCCTAATGAGAAAATGTGCTTCTTGAGCATGTTAGGGCATAAGGGACTTCATAATTGATAATTAACATGTATTGATATACTTGTTTACTAATATTTTTTCAAACATTCGCAAATGGTTGTATGATGTTCCAAACATCAAATAACTAGATTTGCACACACTTGTTGTTGGAAAGTTTGAATTTGCATTCTCATTTATGGATATTTAATGTATATTCTTGAAATGCGAAAAGTATATTGGGTGGACTTAAGGTTAGCCCTATTACATGGGTAGTCGCCTCCATTAATTAGAGTATCAATAAGAGATGAGGCAAGAATATAAGTAAAATTATCATAAGGATAATTTAAGAATTTGTTAATTTAAAATCATGAATGTCGCTTTAATAATGACACAAGGTCATTACAACATATAGGTAAAAATGAATTTTACCTAGTCCACCTTAAAGAGGTCATATGTGAGTTCAAGTTAATTGGTATATTTGAGAACTTAGCTTGGACAAAAAAATCCAAATATCATCTATATAGCATTTGGTTAAACAACCAAAAGATATATGCTCTACTGGAAAGAGGAAAATATTGTAGCACATGTTGCATACCATATGTGCAAGAAACAACCAATCAGTTAATATGAGTTAAATCTCAACTTATATTTGTGTCAGAGTCCTTAAGGTTATGGCCTTATATGTGTACCCTCATGACTCCAGCCAGTGGGCTGGGACTCAATTCAGTGTTCATTATCTTAATGTGATGCTAAAGGACAATGAATGATATGGTTTGGCAAGACATATCTGGAAGAACGAGCTAGATTCGGTTAAGAGACTTGTGATAAGAGAAAGATCATTCACAGAATCTTATTAGTTTTTATTCATCAGTGCACTAGTTATGACATATGAGTCATCACTATGAATACAAAAAATATGATGGTTTGATGAAATCAAAGTGAGACATGTGAATGAGACTGAAATGATCTACGGTATTTGCATACTTCCAACTATTCATGTGCGGTTCTTGACAAGAGACTATATGTTCCTAACAGATGTGTAACATAAAACTCTCACAAGTATGTCAGTCGCAGGACCTATTTGCTCAGTATGAAAAACCTGTAGAAACAGTAAAGAAATTATGTTTTCTTTGGTGGAAAATAAACACTCCCTTATGTGTGAATAGAAGATATCGGACTTAAACCTTTAATCCACCCTTAAGGGATGCTAGCTTAAGTCGCATAGAATGTTAAAAGGTCACAATGGCATATTAGTAAATTTCTCACATAAAACTCCGGAGCCTCTAACTGACCACTTTATTATAAATAGGGTACAGTATAGGAGGCAGAGGTATGCATGTGTGGTAGAACACAATGGGATTCTCTCGAGAGAGTATGCAAAATCCTTTTGTGCATTTAGGCTATGGGATTATGGAGGATAATCTGTCTTGTGATATCCTTCTTAGCCGATAATTGAAGTCAGGTGTCTTATCATCTTTGCCTATAGCATTAAGGTAAATACGTTTAAACTTACTCCATGTTTTAATTTCCTTCAACAACCGATACCCACTTGGTTTTGGATTGAATATGATGTTTGCTAAGTTGAGTTCAAGCCTAATAATGTTTAGACTTGACTCTTTCCTTGGATGGATAGTGCTCATTTTCTGATAAACTTTCCTTAAAAGATAATTGCATTTTACCCGAAGATATACCAAGATTTATCATTTTAATTAAATTTTTTTGTCTCATACGTCTCTTCCCTATGGCAAGTCTTATGATCAAGCAGATGATTACCTTAATAAAAATTATGGCAGTTGGGTCAAGGATCTCATTGAATTTCACGTATGATATTTGTCCAAGGTCTAACAGTAGGAGATAGTTAAAAGGAAGATCTAGCAATTTAATGTGTTCAGTTTGACAATGCAGAAGAACAATGGAATATTGCAAACCATGGGAATCTCATATCTCTGCTACTTATTCCTTGTTGCAAGGACAACCTTTTTGACTTGGGTTGGTGGAAAATGGTATGGCATATACCAAAAATGTGTTAAAATTGGTTTTTTGTCTATTGTTCATGATACGTGCTCAATATGTATATCTTTTTGAGGCTATTTTGCCTCGTTTTTAGAAGAATTTTGTGCTTAATGATGTTGTTTACTCTCATATTTTCGATTTATGCTTCGGTGTAGTTGTTTTATATGTTTTGTAGGATTTTTAGCCTATTTACCCAGCATTTGCCCTTTAATGGCTGTGTTTTGACCTCTCTCACGGTCATCCACGAGTTGGTATGCCCGTGGAGTAAAAAAAGAGCAAAAATTCGGTTCCTGTACAGACCACGGTCAGACCGTGGTTGGCACATAATTGCTGCCTCTTCATTTTCCCTCAGCTGTGTGGTTGAGATCAACCTGAATTTTCTATAAATAGTGACGTTCAACAACGAAGGAAGAACACTCAAAAGCATCCTAAGCAAGCAAGCAAGTAGAATTAGTCTAGTTTAGTTTAGTTTATTTTCTCTCAAATTTTGTTCTTTGCTTAGTTTTGAGTGAGTTTTGAGTGTGAGAGTTTTGATCCTGAGGCGGTTTTGAAGCCTTTGGTGAAGGTCATCTTAGTTGAGCCGCTTCTGCTCAGATTTCGCCAATTTTTGGTTAGTTTATCTTTTATCATGTCTGAGTAATTTTCTTAATCTAGGAATTTAGTAGTTTGTGAAATTGTTATTAAATCATGTTTTGATTTAGGCTCCGTTTGGACCTTGAAAAATTTGGTAGAAAGAAAAAAATTTGAGAAAATTACTTTTTTTCTTGTGTTTGGTTTAGAGAAAATCACAAAGAAAAAAAATATTGAGAAAAGTTAGGTGGAAAAATTAATAGAAACAAGTGATAAAATTTTCCTCATAAAATTGTGAGGAAAGTTTAAGAAAAATTCCCAACCTTCTTCAACTTCACATTACTTAGATAACATCAACATGATTCAAGTAATTCATCAACATTCAAATTTCTCATCTAAATTTTCGTATTTTTTTCTCAATCCAAACAAGAGGAAAAAAACTCATTTTCTCCCAATTTTTTTCCTTCACATTTTTTTTCCTTCAACTTTTCTTTCTACCAAATTTTCTAAAGACCAAACGGAGCCTTAAAGAATTATATTATTTTCATGATTGGTTTGATTTCGTTCTATCAAGTGTTTGATATGTTGTGGGTTTATATTTAGCCAAAATTTACTTACACACTTGAAACAATCGAGTGAACATTTGAAAGACGATATTTGATTATTGGACTGCTTGAATACACTTAGCATAAATTCATCTCGAAAGAGAGATCTATATGTTAAGGGGGCCAGTAAGTAGTCAAATATATTAAACTTGGATTAAATCAAATTAGTTTGAAAGAACGACATTTGCTTAGTTTAGGCAAATTTGAATGATTTCAAAAGAATAGATCAAGTTTCTGTATAGCTTGCAATCCTTCGAAATTAACCAATTAAAGAATAGCATGTGTTTATTCATTTTGATCCAATTCTCTTCCATAACTGCGAAAATTCCTAAACCTTTTTTTCTTATTGATTTAGACAAGTTAATTTACAGTAGTTAATCGAAACCATTTGAAATAGAGTTTTGCTTAGCATATTCTAACAAGAGTAGGCTCAATAAATTACTTTAGTCTCTGGAAACGATATCTTTTATCTATAATACAACTACCCGTGCGCTTACAGTGTTAGTTAGTAGTCCCTCATCAGCTTATATGAAAGCCAAACTTCTTACTAGAGGCAGACTGCAAAAAGGGTGGCTTCTATTGTTACTTTTGTGAAGGAGAAGTGTGGAGGAGATCCAAGAAAGGAGATCACTTCAACCAAGTCCCATTAAAAAAAAAAAAAAAAATGAGATTGCATCCTAAAACCATATAGTAATAGGAGGAGCCCACTTGGCTTATATATCATGATTCTTCTTTTCGAACTCCCAATGTGAGACTATTTACTCATATGTAATATTCTTGGCAATCTCCCCCTTACACATGTTACTCATATGTAATATTCTTGGCAATCTCCCTCTTACACATGAGTCTCTTACGAACCAAATCAACACACGTAGCACAAGCTTCCACTCGACCGGAAGCCTCCATGTCATATCCACTCTGTTATAGGAGTACCAACACATAAGCTTCCCTTTGACAGGAAACCTTTAACAAGGTATCAAACCACCATTAAGAGTCCGTATAATACCCCATAAAGTCCACATACTGCCCTACACTAAGCCACCTCCATGCCGTATCCACTATGTTTCGGGAGCATTGCTGATGCAATCCGTGTGTTTTTTCCACTCTTATCTATGTGCTTTCTCATAATACTACCCAAGCACACATCCACGCAATCAAAGCATGTTGCAGCACACATGTTCTCACTCGATCAACACCTGCATGTCATTTCACCAAACCCATTCATGGGGTCCACCATTCTGCACCATGTGCCCCATCGAATGCCCCATCAGCTCTGATACCACATATTGGAGAGATCCAAGAAAAGAGCCAACTTCAACACTCGCTTGTCAATGAAAGTGGCAAAAACCTATTTTGTGGATTTTAAGTTTGTACAAATAGTTCATAATTGTGCCCAATTCTTTACTTTTTTTTTTTTAAATTTTTTTGGGTCGAATGGGACAAATGGGACAAAATTTGGCCCTCTATTTTTGCGCAATTTGTGTGCGTTTTCTGATTGACTTGTTAAGTAATCCTCTTCTCAGTGTTGGGCTCCCATGTAAGCCCAATCTACTGGACTAAAGCAGCGGGTCCAATTGTTTATGGACTGTAGTTCAGCTTCATTGTGCTTTCCAGTCCAACGTATACTATTTCTTTTTCTTTTTCTTTTTCTTTTTAGGGTTTATCATATTGAGATTTGAAATTCTGAGATTTTGGAGGTGAAAGATGCCACCAAAACTCTAAAATGAGAAAGGAAGGAAAAAGAGGAGAGCAAAAAGGAAGAACATGGGGCCAAGCACTGATGGGCAAAAACAAGTGCACGGATGTCTTCTGACATCTTTGCTGCATTTTGTCAAGCTTACAGAATGTCAATGTACGTACAGATTACAGGCACAATCCAACAAAACTGGCTACTCTGGAAAAAGAGGGGGGGGGGGGAAATAAAGGCCTGCTTTACAGTATACTTACAAGAAACAAATGTAACCTCAACTTAACTGCACCTTCTGATCTCTGTCAGAAACTGCACATAGAGAACAGCAAGAAAATGCAAAACACAAAACAAATAAAAGAATGGAGAATGAATCAATCAACCAATCATAGATCAGTGTCCATGCTGTCAATAGAATCTCCCCTCCTGTGCTCACTCACTGAAGTCCGATCTTCAGCTTGATCGATATCGATAGCCACCTCCTCAGGGGTGGCAGACAATGATGTCCCCCGATGATGCTTCTTACAATGCCGTGATTTAAGAACCCGGGAAAGCACTTGGACTATGTCCCTCATGGAAGGTCTTTTCTTTGGAGTTCGGTTCACACATTTGTAAGCTAGAGCTGCGACCTCATTCAGCTCCTCCAAATCGAAGTTCCCCTCAAGGCGTGCATCCACAATTTCCTCCCATCCAGTTCCTCCCTCGGCATTCATTGCGGCCTATTTATCACATGTTGAAGGGTACAAGTCAGACACAGTACAACTTCGTTAGCAAACCTGGTAAAGACTAACGTGTAATGCTAACCCAACATAAGGCAATCTGATCTGACCCAGCTCTGATGGCCCCAACACAAACCGAACCACCCAAGATTTAACCAATATTGACAATGAAAATGACTAGAACCCAAAATGATCTCGCGTTCTGGCCCAAACATTCTATTAACCCTTCTAACCTGTTTCAAGATTAAAATGGTCAAAATCCAATTTAAATGACCCATTTTCCAAGGCTAAAAATGAAAGGGAACCACTGCCATGGCGAGCCAGACAAAAGAAAAATGCAGCTTAACTACCAACCGATAGTCTAATGGGCGTAACACACATTTCGTGCAGGAAGTGAGATTAATGGCATTTAGGAAGAAGAGGTTTTCCCCACATACATCCCATCTCCCAAACCCTCGCCAGTGAGAAGTTTCCATGACTACTGGACCACTTCCGCTTAGTTCATCTACACAAATCCCATTCAAATAAACACACACGAATGCGTGCACATGCACACACAAGGAAGACAGAAAAACAAAATACAGAATAACTTTTCCACAACTGGGAAAGTAAGGAAATTACCAGCTCAACATACTCCATCAGACCTTGTCCAGGGCTTCTTGCTGCAATAAGTTCAAAGAGCAGGACTCCGTAACTATAGACATCGCTTTTCTTCGTGAATGTTTTTGTAGATATATACTCTGGATCAAGATAACCAAAAGTTCCCCTTAAATTGGATGCATGTCCAGCAACCATCTCTTCTCTTGAAAGCCCAAAGTCAGAAACCTAGATTGAAACAGTAAAATGACATTGCCAACAAAGTCACTGATGCTTCCACTGAGATTTAAACACAATGGAAGAGGGAAAGACGAAAAAAGATCCCAATTGTCAAACACAGTCTCTCATATTACAATTAACTTCATCAGCACAGCAGCCGACATACCCGGGCTCTCATCAACTGATCCAACAATATGTTGGATGATTTGACATCACGATGTATTACAGGGGGAACTGCCTATAATGAAAATTAAGAAAGATATTAGGTAGAAGACACCATTCAAAACATAAGCATCATCACAATTCACCCAATCTTATATAGCATCCAAGACATCACAGGTTCGATCTCAGGATGCCAGGAGGAGTGAGGGGGGCAGCTAAGGAGGTGGAACAGGTTGAGCTTTGGCCAGCCCAGTATGGAGCGCCCCCCCCCCCCCCCGGCCCAGCTCAGATCTCTCAACTTCCCTCTTATGTCCATAGAGGGCCAGTTTTTCAGAAACATAAAAGGCAAGGGTAATAGAGTTACGCCATCATGAAGGTACTCGAGCCCTCTTGCCACATCCAATGCTATATGAACCCTTCGATCCCAGCTCAAAGGTTCTATCTTTTCATCTGCAAAGAAAACAAGCACCAAATGATCAAGTCTTCAGGGTGGGCTATCTAATGAGAACTGAAGAACAAGTACTTGGGAATTGATCTGCCAAATACACCAGTCACTAAGCGCAGTTTCTAAGTCATCTAATTACTCAAAATATTATGCTCAAATTACAACTTTCAATGAGTAGAACTAGACAATCACAGCATCATATCATTGGAACTAGACATCAGGTTTCAGGATTTTAGAATAGGACCTAAGGTGCAGACCAATAATCATTTACCAATTCCATGAAACATCAGCATGCCAAATGTCAACAGCAGGAAGTGGAGAGCAATTGATGGAAGAAAATTCTACTTCCCACAATATAAGTGATTGCATTTGGTACAGTCGTACCTAGAATTGGCATGATGGATGCTGTGTGTGACTCTTAAAGTTTTATAATGCAACAAATTCTAGTATGTTCTCAAGTTATGGCAACAGGTACATTCCTCCGCCTTTCCAATGTGTAGCAACAGACTACAGTGCGCAAATTACTTTATACAACAAGAGTGAGGGGGCAATTTCTAACTATAATTACTACCGAAGCAAAACAAAACCAGCAAACATATAATGTTGATTTCCCCACTAGTACGAGGTTGCTCTATCCAGGAGAGACTGAGAGGGTGGCAAAATCTTGACCACCCAATTGCCAAATCTATCTGAACTGAAAGTTCGGGTACATAGAATTTGGACAAGGAACCATGTCCAAATATAATTCAGGTACGGTGTCACCTAGTAACTTGATGAAAAAGTTATCCGTGTTTGAACGAACAGTTGCCTCGTTAAACTCTGCCAATCGGTCCATTATATAAAAGGGTTTACAGAGCCATTCAAAGTTTCAGACAAAAACCAAAGGGAGATCAAACACTAAAATCTATCCGGGCTGGCCCGCTGTCAACTCTGTGAACCTGCATTTAACCAATGTTACCTATTCCACACAAAACTTCCACTCATGGAAGCCGCATGTTCCAAGCATCCTCACTTGGGTGAGTTGGGTCCATCCGGTTGAAGGTGAGGAACCTGTGAATTTCAGGCTCCAGTATAAAATATTGCAAGACAAATTAAAGGCGAGCAAAACATGTCTGCTGCCTGCTGGGAACATAGCGCACCCACACATACAAACTGAACAAAAGTTATTCCAGTCACTACCAAAGTTATGATAAAAAAGGAATTAAGGATAGAACTACCCACATGGACAACCGAAAGTCATTATGTGTTACCCAAATGTCATTTTAATCAAACAGACAATCATATCTACCTGAGTCTAGGTTCTGTGAAGACCCAACTCACAGGTGAAGTTAAAGATAGCACCGATCCACTACTTACCGTACAGATGAGAAGCTAAATTGCCATTGCTCATGTATGCATATATAAGCATATTCTTTCCCTTTTCGGTACAATATCCAATCAAATTCAAAAGGTTTCTGTGATGCAACCTTCCCAAAAGCTTAACCTGAGAAGAGGAGTAGGCAAAAGAGAGAGAACACCAAAAGCAGAAACAAAAAAATCAGACCAACAGCCAAGTCCCAAGAAGTTTAGCGAAATTAGACGTTGAAGATAGTATTGTGGTCATATACTAGTGTTACTAGTTCATGGCTCTAGAAACAAGCAGTATTTTATGATCTGTCATTACCTCTGTTTCAAACTCTATCTCTCCTTGCTTTGAGTCAGTTGCTAGAACTTTCACAGCAACAGTTTCTCCACTTGACATATGGGCTTTATATACAGGACCAAATGCTCCTTGACCAATTAGTGTGGTAAAATTCTGGGTTGCCTTCTGCAAATCCCTGCAAAAGAACCAGCCAATTCATAGCCATCAGATACATCCAACTTTTCACAGTAGTTTCACAAGGACAAAGACAAGAAAGAGTAGATGGGAACATTAGTTATATCAAGCTCAAGCAAGGATGTTTTATTAAAGAAGAATCTTAATTGATATCTATAATTTTTGGCAAAGAAATGAGAAAACTCAAATACAGAAAGATGGAATCCAACTAAATGCAGTAATAAGTATAGCAGAAATATGTAATCATCACCAGACTTACTTAGTCTATAGCTTGGATTTGGCTAAAACCGCCCAACAAGGTATGTTACTAAGAATCAAAGTAGCCTATTTTCTGAAAAAATTGCAATTTTTTTAATTAAAAATGGACTGTCTAGAGCTCATTTCTTACAGGAGACAAGAGTTGTTAATGGACCAAAATAGGCGTTTCTTTTTTTTGGGGGGGGGGGTGAGGGTCATAAAAGCACTATGTAAAGCATTCAACATCTCAATTCAGCATTACACAGTCAAATTTATATCATCACTCTTAGGCACTCATCTGACAGGTCCACCTCCCCCATGTTTTTTTGAGCACTAGGCATAATATCGTCCAAACTCGCCAAAAGATAGAAGATTTATGTTATTAATCAAGTTCTATGTAAAGAAAAGAAGTTTTCAGAAAGGTCCATGCAAAGAAAAAAGTCTTCAGAAACGCAAACCTATAAGAGAACTCAAGTATGCCAGATGCAGAAACAACATTATTCTTCTTGAATGAATCGAACCACAAGGACATGCCATTGCTGCCTTTTCCATAATTTCTTGGCGAATCCGGATCAAGGGTGGAGTCAGATAAGACTGTACAAGTATCTACACCATTTGTGCGGATTGGAATCGTTGCCGACCTCCTACAGCTGCTACTGTTTATCTGTTTCTTCCGGTATCTAGTGCAATAAAGGGCCAATATGGCCAAGAACACACCAATCACTACTCCAATTGAGATACCAAGTATCAACCCAAATGATTCACCCTTCATTTGCTTCTCTTTGCAGTGCTATTTGGTATTACTGCATATCCCACCCATCTATAGTCAAGCTGCAATAATCATGCCATCAAGGAGGGCAGGTTTTAGTCATTATTATCAACATTATCAATCCAAATCATCATAAAGAAAAATAACCATTCATGCCTAAATGAAGTTGTATTTGAAATTGGACTTGTATGCCCATTCAGAAAGCAATTACCAACAGTAAATTCATCAAAGAAACTGGAACACAGAAAGGTACACATTGATGATCTAGTATAGATATCAAACCAAAACAGGGGACACCCATTACCCAAAGCCCCCCCCCCCCAAAAAAAAAAAATCCAAAAAGGTAAAAGAATACAATGCAAGACTTAGAATTCAGAGGCAGTCTTGACCACAGACTCTTTGACTAAAACTTGTCTGAAGAAGGCTGCTGTTGACACACACGGCTACCCAGCACCTTCAAAATCAGGATGCATGAACAAAGAAGAAAAAGTAATAACAAATGAAACACTGGATCCGTTCTGAATTCAACCAACCTCAAATTCAGAATCCACCCAGGATGCCATCAAACACAAATACTACAAAACACTGAAATCTACCCAAAAAACCAAAAAACCAAAAAGACCTAACATCATTTGAGGGTGACAATTCTGTATTTTCTTAAACAAAAAGAAAAGGCCCTCAAAAGCCCAAATTGGCACAAGCATTCCACAGCTTTGCTATTCCAACAAATCCAACATGGCAATTCTGCAACACCCACAAAAATGTCAACAAAAAGGTAATTCTTTTCCCAGATCAACCTGAAAATGTCTGCTCTAAACACAAATAAGAAATCAAAGATACATAGAATTTGTGGGCCAAAAAAAAAAATCAAAGTCAGAGGACAGCACCTGTTGAAATGTGATGAATGTGAAGAAAAGTTACGTGCTTAAGATCCCAAAAGAAACTAATCTGCTGCTTCTTCAAAACAACAGCAAACATCTACTAATTAATCAGAATTTTGGGGAGAGTGGAGAGAAAAAGAGAGAGAGATTCGAGGAGTGATGAATTGGGAAAAGAAGAGAGAGAAAATCTGAGGAGAGCCTTGCGGTGTACTTACACGCACTGTCCTGGACTGCAGAGAAGAAGCTGCCCAAATGTCACTTTTTTAGGGAATTTTAATTATTCTGTGGATTTGTGGTTTTTAATGATACCCATAAATAAATCTTAGTATTTTTTTTTAAAAAAACAGAGCCACAAAAGCTTGATTTTTCGTCCTTTTTTTTTTCCGTCTATGCCTTACTAATAAAATGGTGTCTTCAGAATATTTTAAAAAATAGTATTTAGTGAATTGATTATTTTTAAAAAAGATATGAGAGAAAAAGTCAATTAAGTCAAATATCTAATTCAATTCTAAAAAGCTATTTTCTTGACCACCAAAAAAAAAAAATCCTTCCAAAAACTCTACCAAACACCCCGTAAGAATATTGTACTTCATAATATATCCTATAGGTTAAGCACTATTTATATAGATGTAACTTATCTCCATTTATCTTTCTTTTTTAGGGGGAGAGTGGGCTACTGCTTAGATAATAGGTAAATATTTATCTGGTTGGAGTTGTTGGACCTTATTTTTAAGTCTTTATGAGTACTTGTTATCAGTATGTAGACTGTCTAATTAATACTATTCAACAATGTTAGTTTCATGTTAGTATCATTTTGTACTCGTCAATACCCATCTCCAATAGTATTTCATGCATAGCATTAAGATCAACTATTCGGTGCTATTTAGTGTAATTTAATACTTATCGACATTTCGTTGTATGGTTCAAGACCAGTGAGTTTCATTTGGGACATTCAACATTATTTGGCGCTATTTAACAGTGTCTTACCATAAACTGAATGTACATAATCCCATAATAAAATGTATACCTTAAGTTAGAGATTATGACTATTATTTGGGTAGTTAATTTGCAACATAAAAATTGACATATATGGACAGGATAAAAGATGGGGAGCAGTGGCTGATGTGGGGGGACATGGGAGTTGAAGGGCACTTACAAATGAGAGGAAAAGTAATTCAACTGTCAACCAAAAACAAACCCAACAACACTACCTCAATATATACTATTGGATATTACAATCGAAGAATAAACATTGAACTGAATTTCATAGTAAAACATAATAGAGATTTTGTTTAAAAATGTTATTAAATTATCTAAAATATTTAAAATACTATTTAATTTTTTTAGATAGTGTAATGACATTTTTGAATTAGATCTCCAGTATAATACATCAAAAAAATAGAGAACCTTTTTAAACATTGATTTTATTTAAACTACTCGCTAACAATTCTAAGAGATACTTCTTGTACGACCAATGACTTCAAATGAGCAATTCTCTCATATTCAAAATTTTTCTAACTGATTGCTCACTAGATTCTAATACTATAAGGCTCTGTTTGGACCTTAGAAAATTCAGTGGAAAGAAAAAAACTTAGGAAAGTAATTTTTGCCCTGTGTTTGGTTTAGAAAAAATCACAAAGACAAAAAAATGGCGGAAAATTAGATGAAAAAGTTGTTAGAAACAAGTAATAAAATTTTCCTCATAAAATTAAGAGGAGAGTTTGAAAAAAGTTTTCAAAAGAATTCCTGACCTCCTTGAACCTCCACTGTTTAGATCATATCAACATGATTTAAGTAATTCATTAACATTCAAATTTCTCATCCAAATTCTTGTTTTTTCCCCCCTCAATTCAAACAAAGGGGAAAAAAAACTCACTTTCTTCCTATTTTTTTTTCCTTCAAGATTTTTTCCTTTAAACTTTCTTTTCACTAAATTTTTAAGGTCCAAATAGAGCCTAAAGAGTATTCTAATCCTCAAATGAGTTCTTTGAGCATCTTTTGAAGAGGATCTTCTTCTAGGGGGCTGCATTTTTTTCCCCTTTCCGCACTTCGTTTAATGCTTCATTAAGTCATCTCTTTGTCTTTCTCTGTTCTTTTTTCTGACCCAACTTATCATGTACGTGCAAATCAACTCCACCTTCTTGGAGATGGGTTCAATTAATATCTATCTGTATATACCTATTTAGGGTCTGTTCTTTTCGTGGGTAAATTGAGGTGGGTAACAGGGTGAAGTGGATTGAAGTAGGTTGAGGTAGGTTGAAGTATATTGAAGTAGGTTAAATTTTTTTTATGCGACAAATTAAACTTGATTAAAATAGTGGAAGTAGATTGAAGTAGGTTGAAGTGGGTTGAAATAGGTTGAAGTGGGCTGAGGTTTGTATATTGAAATTGACCCATAAAAAGAACAGACCCTTAGATAAGAACATAAGCAATACTAAAATTGGGTCCTTATATCGAGCATATATAGGTTCAAATGATTTGGTGATTGTTCTCCAAAATCCAAGAGGAAAAGTTCAGTTGCATCATCAACATAAGCACTAATACCCAGTAGTGCATTATGCATCGACCAATGCTTGATTTTGGGTTTTCAAATGGAAGACGAGACTCATGTCAACTAAGCTAGAAGCCCTTTGCTTCTCTCTTTTCTGGTCTAATTTCTCTATTTTCATGCTAAATGGGCATTTTCTTGCGCTCTGCTTCTTCTTCTTCGACCTCGCCTTTTATACTAGCTAGGATTTGAAACCCATTTTTGCAAGGGTGAAATATTTGGTTAGTATTAATCAGATTTCTTAGTTTTCTAGGCTAGAATTAATAGTGATTAGCATGTAAAATCATAACAAAAGAGTTAGTTTTATTGTGTTAATTAGCTAGGCTTGATCATAATTAGTTTAGGCTTAATGTTTATGACTTAGACTAATCTTGCTTTCGTTCTGCTTTCAGCTAGCTAGAATGAGTTAGTTTAGTGCTCTAGCTCATCTTTTGTTATATG
Source organism: Carnegiea gigantea (assembly GCA_029747015.1). Taxonomy (NCBI): domain Eukaryota; kingdom Viridiplantae; phylum Streptophyta; class Magnoliopsida; order Caryophyllales; family Cactaceae; genus Carnegiea; species Carnegiea gigantea. Next base: position 216,323 of record JAKOGI010000356.1, on the reverse strand, counting down.
CGTAGAAATTTTGTTTTGTTAGTTTAATTAACCATATTTAGTAGTATTTAATTATGATCATTTAATCATTTTTATCCCATTTTTACTTTTTGATTAATGTGAATGAGCTAGTTTAGTTCTTAAGTGGCTTAAATTCACTCCGTCATTGTAGGGACAACCCCAAGTACTACTACGATTAATTACGCGCTTGTGGCGTGCAATTCGTCTCATCGAAGACCCTTAATTTGTTGTAGCTGACTGACTCGTAGTTCTTCCTTTAAAAGACTAACTCATTCCCTCCAGCCATATGTGATAGAAAGTTGGAACACTTGCATAGATAGTTAGCAATGCATTGTATGTTCAGGCTCTCTTCCCGTCACAAAAGCACTTTGGCTTAGATCGATGATACTAGGCAATATAGCCTTTATCCTGTCGCGAATAATTTTAGAGCTAGATGCATTTGTAGATAGTACTGTAACAAGGAATAGATCTAAAATCACTACTTTGTTTAGGAGTTTGTACTTTAGGAACTATTGCCCAATTTTTCGTAAAGAAACCACTGGAAACTACCTTGGAATTTTTGGTGAAAAATTATCGGGGTAAACATTAATACAAACATGTTAGAGGTTAAAAAATTAATATATGATAGTTAATAAGATACGTATAAAAACATATCAGCTAGGCTTGTAGTGAAGGTAAGTGTCACATTCCTAGTTCTAGTTTGTCTTAAACATGTATGCACATGTATATCCTTTGCTCTTCTATGATGATACTTATAATTTAGATAAGACTAGTTATACATACTAGTTTTTTACCCGTGCGTTGCACGATGGCTATTACTTCTCGATTCATAAGTTTCAGTATCTTATTGTATATGTTGTTGTTGGTGTTATATCATACTGAGTTCTATTGACTTGATGGCAGCACCTTTTTTCTGACTTAATTTTGGGTTTCATTTGATTGAACCCAGACCCTCTAATTTAGGTCAGGTCTGATGGATCTAGATCAGGTCTAGGATCCACTGCCATCTCTAGTTGTTGGACACTTCTTTATAGACAATATTTCTTGTGTATCTTTCATAGTGTTCATTGTCATGTTTAATGATATCTTTAAACTCTCTGGTGAAGTCACTCGTTATGCTGCAATTCAGTTGTCCGTGACTTTATACCGATTTTGGATGGTGAACTCCTATATATTTCAATGATTGTTCTTGACTTCTATTTATAGTCATTGCACAACAGACATTAATAGGAAATTGCCTTTTTTTTTTTAATATGAATGGTCATTTTGTCTTAGATGAGTGCAAAACAATTTTAGAGATTGTAATCTTCATTTTGACGTTGACCAAGAAAAGAATAAGATTCTTTTGTTTTAGCCAACCAGCGCTTGTTATGACAAATTTTGGTATCCTTCCACAATTAAGAATTATAGAGGGATAGAAATTTTCTTTTTGATCAAATGACGACACAAATTTAGATGTGATACTACAAAATTAAGTCCCTATTCATAGGAATTTCAAATTAAGATAAACTCTAAGTAAAATGAGCAGCTGTGGGAATAATGAGGTAATTAATTTCAAAAATAATATATAATATAATAATTAAAGGTGAGCATTAAAATGAAACAATGAGGTATCTAGCAAAGGTTTTATAATATTAAAGATGGGTATTCAAATGAAATAATAAGGTAATTTAGGAATAAGAATAAATTAACAAAAGATCAGTTAGCATATGTGGGGTCAAATGTCAAATTCGTAGGGTCATGCATGTCATTTAAAACTAATAATCATCACAAAAAGGAGCGTTTTTTTCCCTAGAGATTCCAATTGGTTTAATTGTATTTATTATGCATGTACTTACTTCATATGTTTATTGCAGATTATTTTAATAGTTTAACAATACCTTTAATATTATTTAATAGTGATCATGATCTTTCCAACTATTTGACCTCTGATTGGAATAAAAATAAATTTGATCAATTATTCTCATGATCAGCAAAGCATGGAAAAATTATTAACAGTAGTAACAAAAAGATAGATAAGTCTTTTGACCTTAATCTTATCTCTTTCGTGTATAATCATTTATAAAAAACCAATAAATAAAAATGAAAATAATTAAAAAAGAATAAAATGAGATTAGTAGCGGATGGAGAAATTTTAGTACAATTTGAATTTAGAAAAACTTTTAATGTTCTTTTTTTAGCGGGGGGAGAGTACTACTAATTTATGAAGTCAATTATGGTCTATATTGTGGGAATGTAAACAAACAACTCTTAATATTAATTTACCTATTAAATTTAAATTTAAATTTGCTAAAAAAACTAATTACAATATGTGATTTTTGCGCGCAAAATATAATCTCAAGTGAAATATAAACTTAATAAATCACTGAAATATTTTTTTTAATATCATAAACGTAAGTTACAAATGTGAAAAGAAACTAAATATTGTACCAACTTAAAATAGTCGTAAACGAAACCTACAATCACATTAAGCCCTACTGTGTTTCAGATTATCTAAATCCAATTGTGTGACATACTTAAATAATCAAACTTCACAATATGTAAAATAAGCAATCTAGTCAGTATTAAAGTGTCAACTCATGATATATTCACCCAAAAATAAATATACAAAAACAAATATATTTAGATTTAGATGTCCAATATATGCTTACCTCAAAAATAATGTCTAACGCACTTCAATTTTTTTTCTTAAGTAACAATAAATCATTTTTTTGTTCTATTTTTAAGTTTTTAAAGACAAAATTTAATTACTAATTAGTCATAACATATGAAAAATTTAATATTTAATTGAATTAAGATTACATTGATAACCTACATCCATCTTAATTACATGATGAAAGACTTTTATATTGCTATCTTATATGGCATTCTTATCCCAAGTAGCACTTTGGATGGCATCCGATGTGGCATCTCACATATCGCTCATACATGAGTTCAATCCAACTTTTAATATATATATATGATGAACTAATTACTGTGACAAATTAATATATTAGTTATACATATTACCATGCTTTTAATGTATAATGATAATATGGGCAACGTTTGTTACTATTTTTAGAAACTTGATAAGGAAATTAGGGCACCAGTGTACAACTAGGGATGACAATGGGACAGGTACAGGTCGGATTGAGCCGTACCTCCATCTATATCCGTTTTTGAAAATCGTATCCATACTCATATCAATACCCATCGGGTATTAAGAAGTAAAACCATACCCATACCTAAACCCATCGAGTTTAGCGGGTTTTATTCAGGTTCACATAGAGAATGAAAATTAATACCTATGTGCAACTCATATACAAGTATGATATATATATTTGTATCATTATAAGATTGTAATGCTGTGATATTTTGAAAACATATTATTTAAAAAAGTGAAAGCAAATACATTATTGACTAAATTATTGTTAGAATGGTTTAGATTAGACTTAAATCAGAAAAACACTAAGCTAAGATATCTTTTTTATCTTATTATAAAAGCGGACACGGGTAGGGTGCGGATATGAGGCAGGTGAGGGCTATACCCATACCCATACCCTTACCTGTACCCATACCTGTTTTCCAATACTTAGGATGTATTCATTTAAAACCTATTTTTACCACCCATTTAGATTTTAAATGATGCAAATTTTACGAATTTTATGATTTCATTGTTATCCCTAAGTACAACTTTTTATTTCTATAAAATTTTAAAGTAGGTACGGACTTAGTACAATATCTATAATTGTCGATGGAGCACTCAACTTAATAATTTAAACTCCATCGATGTAACGTACCAATTCATTACTTTGGAATAATAAAAGTTTTTAGAATAAAAGTAAAGTTGGTACGATGGCTATCTCAAGAACAAATAAAACTCGGGGTGGGCTGCTGGGCCCAATTCATTAATTCTTGGTCGGTCAAATAATTCATGCAGAAAATGTTGATTAATTATTGGGCCTCATAGTGGGCTTTTATTTGGTTGAAGCCCATGTCAATAGTGTGACTGGGTCAATGATAAGGACCAAAATGCCCGAGGCACTGACTCCAAAATCTCACGTGGGAATGTGCAGAATTTTTCAGTAGTCAACTGTCTGACCGTTGACATTTGACTTCAGGAATGGGCCCACTTTTTAGATGCGGCCGAAACGTCAAATTGAGGTTATTGGATAAGATCAATGAGCAACTCAGGATTGTTTGTGTTCAAACACAACCCTTTTGGACATTAATATCTCTTTGTTCTAACCTGAATGCTATTCTAATGTGATTATAAAAGGGGCTTTTCTAATTTTTAAAAGATGAGAAGTTGTTCTCTCTTTGAACTGGTCTAGTGAGAGAGTGGGTAGTTTTTAAAAGTAAAATTAAGGTTCGATTTTTCCTAAACCATATACATGGATAAAAATTAATTTATTAAAAAGGATGAAAGGTTGCCTTTTTATAAAAGTTTGTTTACAATTAATTGCTTGTAAGGTAAGATATGTAAAGATCAGAATGGACATAGAATAAATCGACCTTGCAAAAACTTACCCGATCTAAAATTTTAAATTTTGACCATGATCTTCTCGTCCCAAATTGAAAATAATTGACAAATTAGCGGGTCAAATCTAACTCGATCCCAAACCCATACACTTGATCTGAATATTATATCTTTATTTTTTAATTTTCTTTTATTTATCCCTCTAAAAAAATGGTTGTTCATTATAGCAAATAGTTTAAAGAGACAATATGTAACTATTACATCTCTTCATAAACTAATCAATAGTACCACTTCTTTCCCGACTCCATTCGTATAAAATGATATCATATATAATTTATAAATATGACCACTTCATCGGGACGAAATAACATGAAATAACTATCTACTCAGAAAAAAAATCAATTCACAATAAGATAAACATTAAAGATGTGTAAGTTATACCATTATATATTTGATGAAATAAATATGTCTAATCATATTTTAAATAACTTGCTTTGTAATAGTCTAAATTCATGATGTTATAACTAAAATATAATATCTTATACTTCTCTAATTCGTTTTTATTTGGTTTCCATTCTAATTGTCTTGAACTATGATGCATTGATACCTAGTGGTGGAAAATAGGCTGACAATGTTCGTGCTAGGGTCGTTTGTCCATTAATAAAGAGTATCTGATTGGTCAATGCATGGTAGATCAATAAAATGTATCGCAGTATTAAATGGGTTATTCATGAGCTGAATTGCTCTGACCCACTAACAAGCTTTAGATGGCCGACTCATTAATAAAGTGTACCTAATTTGACAATAGTTAACGAAAATATCAAATTATTAAATGAGTTATTAGTAGGGTAGAATCGCCCAGACCCATTAGCATTATCTAGAAGGATTTGTTCATAAATAACCTGGCCCATATTTGACTTTATTGTAACATATTGGTCGGCTGGTCCAACTTAAAGGAGACTCGATTCTTTCCCTGCCCATACATAACGTTCATACACCATAGCGAAAAGTTTAAATATTTTTAATATTCTTTTAACAAATTAAAATTGCTATGCTTTTTCTTTAAATATTGACAATTTTCAGACAAAAGAAAAATAACTTATGAAAAAAACGCTCTAAACCCATTAGGTCGACCTCAAAACCGACAAATTAAAATACATCTATCTGTATTTTATCCAGGCTCAAAATACATTTAACCTAACCTGTGTTTAACCCGAATTCAAATACACCTAACTTATAATAATCCTCCTGTCCAACTGACATGTCTGATATGAAGTATAAAAGTGTTTGCTAAGCCTTTAACTATGTGTTCAAATCTTTGATTTGAGATTTTTATGCGTAGTCGGATAAGAGGCTATACTTTAATGGTCAACCAATCCAATGATGGGAATTTTAAACTATAAAAATAATTTCCTTCAATCATGAAGTAACTTTATATTTCCACTGTCAAAAGTGTAAATTAATTAGTCTAAAAATTATCAACCAATACGTAAAACACGACACAATTTTAGTCCTTTCCTCAATAGCAAAGGATCAACATCAGAGCAATTATCTCATCAAAGGCTAACACTCTGTACTCCACTCGTCTCATATTTATCGTCAAAAATATTCAGTTAAATTTAACTATCAATATAAAACAGTCTTCAATTTTTGTGAGCACGGGACATCTGGGTGCATCTGGATTGCGTTGAGTACACTAATTTCAGTCCTAAGGGTGGAATATTGACTTATGATAATGAATATTAGGGTGTGTTTTGTAAGAGGGAAAAATTATTTTCCGGGAAAATAATATTTTCATTGTACACTATTTGAAAGAAATTATTTTCCCTTGAAAAAGTAGGAAAAATGATTTTCCAGATCCGATTTTTATTATCTAATTTTGTCTCTTGTTCTATTTTCTTTTGATTGTACCCAAAATCACTCTATTTTCACTCTCATGTTGTCTCTCATTCTTCCCCTCTTCTTTATGTTCATCATCTTCATCAATGATTTCTATTGTCAATCTCTGCAATTATTTCTTGAGTTATCTGACTTTGTTACTGTTGCCATTTTGAAGAATTTCACAATTTAAGACACCCATCGTCTCCCTGTTCACCATGTTCTTTAATTTGGGTTTAATATCACTCAAAGTTAACCGGTAATCCTTGGAAATAGTAGAAAAATTGATATTCATTAATGTTGACTCTCTCTTTTTCTAGGCTTATTATTGGGTATATTTCTTACTGATATTTTGGGTTTGATTTTGAAGAGAAGAGAGAAACAGAATTCGTTGGTTGGATCAGGTCAGAGCAATGAGCAGGGAAGGAGATTGATGGTAAAAAGAAATGAAGCGAGGACGGAGGATTCATTCTATCAAATATCAAAAAATGAAGTGGAAAGAAAATAATTTTTCATTCTACCGAACAGATGAAAATATAAATAGAAAATTTTTTTTATTAAAAAAATATTTTCATGAAAAATAATTTTTTAAAAAAATAATTTTTCCTCTCACCAAACCATTAACGATAATTATGGTTATCATGTCGATGATGTGTGTGCAAAGTATTTAGGTTCAATAGTTTAATTGATGGGATATCTGACATGACATTGTCTTTTATGTGGAAAAATCGGATGAACCACCTGCTAATGCAATAATTACCTATACATGAACCAATAAAATTTACGGCAAATGAAATGATTACTCTTTAAAAAAATTAAGATTGAAAGGAGTGGTAGGGTGTTATAGAAGACTGACGTGTCAACACGTTTTACTGGGGGGGAAAAAAATTACAGCTAAGACTACAAAAGTTATGATAATTATTGTGATTATCACTTTAACCATTATGGCTAATAATTTCTTTAAAGAACAGAGACAACATACATTTCTAAAGAAGAAATGTTGTCCTGTGTTTTTTGCCAGATGTTTAAAGATGAAAAGATAGCTTCATTAGTATTATTATTTTGAAGGTGTACACTGTTAAAAAGCACGCAAGTGTTAACATAGATATAATTTTAAAATATTTGTATTATCTATTCTAGAGTTGAAAAAAGCTTACCCGACACGATTATCGACCCGGAAACAACACGAAATTAAGTGAATTTGGGTATAAATTTTCGATCCATTTAATTAAATGAATCGACATGTTCAATCTGTTTAATTAAATGAGTTAGGTTCAGGTCGAGATTCTCGACACGAAAAAGTACTTATTTAACCTGTTTAATTAAATGAATTAAATAAGTCAACTCATTTTTTCATTTGTTATTTATCCATTTACTTTTTATTAGATAATTAAGAATATAAAATTTTTTAAAAATTATGAATTATGACGAATCAGTGAAATTTTAAAGAGTAATTATTTAATGTGATATGTAAGCTTAATTTTTAACACTGTAATTACGTATTAGTTGAAAATGTTAAATGTGTAAATCATTAATTAAGCAATTAAATTCGACTTGTTTATCTTAAACGGATTAAGCGGGTCAACTTGTTTAAAAATTAAATGGGCACAGGTTAAGATTTTTCAACCCATTTAATGAACGAGTTAGATTCAGGTTGAGAAATTCTCAACCCATTTAAATTCGGCACGGACACGAACACGACCCGACACGACCTTTTATCCAGCTCTAATCTATCCATATGTATTGGTGAGTTTACTGGTGGATCTATGACTAAAGGTGATGTGTTTATAGACACCTCTAGTTAAAAAAAATTCTAATAGTTTATATTTTGAAGGAGGTTAAATTGATTAGATATGATCACTTCTAAAATGGATAATTTGATAGATAGACACCCCTGTTTCATATGTCTAGATCCGTTATTAGGTGAGTTTCTAAGGAACATAAACATATGGCTCCAGCAGTAGAGCTATAATGTGGGAGATGATGACTTCAAAAAAAAGTATAACATTTGTCTTACATCCTTGATAAGCAAAGCTTGTGTCGCACACTTCCATCTTTAAAAAGACATGCTTCAAGAAACTGTAAAAGAAAAAAAAAAAAAACAAATTGTTATATTAGCTGAAAACTATACAATAAGTTGATAACTATACGAAAAATAGATCACGACATGTAAGAATATGTGCTTTAGACAACATATAACAATTCGCATTCATCGCACATTAGTAGATACCTCCTACGGGTTTGAGCTTTGCCTTGAGCCTTACTCAATCTGCTTTTTTTTTTTTTTTAAAACAAGGGTAAGGGGCCCAGCCATTGGTCCCTATCTCAGGGATATCAAGTGGACCTAAACGGGTTAGGAGAAGGAGAATGTCAAAGTCTAGACTATAACTCAAGCTTACAAATCTCCCGCACACAATTGCACAAAGATAGAATTGTACTCCCCCAAATTTGAACCCGGGTTTAACCCAAATCTAAACACCCGGACCTATATTCAATCCATCCTCCCAAACTGACAAGTCTGATCCAAAGTATAAAAGTGTTTACTAAGCCTTTAACTATGTTTAATTATTTTATACAAAATCCAAGGTATAATTTTCTATACCTAGTCGGATAAGGGGCTATCCTTTAATGGTCAACCCATCCAATGATGGGAACTTTAAACTATTAAAATAATTTCCTTCAATTATAAAATAACTTTATATTGCCATTGTCAAAATTAATTTTTTTCCTAAAATTGTTCAACCATTAATTAAAACGCGACACAATTTTAGTCATTTTCTCATTCACAAAGGACCCAACATCTTTTCAGGGCAAATAATACTCTACAGTACTCTTCAACCCATGTTCATCGTTAAAAACATCTATTTATATTTTCAAATTGATGCAATGTAAACTATATTTATTACTTATTTTGACATATTTTCAAATTGACAGTCTTCAATTTTTGTGGGAACGGAACATCTGGATGCATCTGGACTGTGTTGAGTACGTTAATGTCAGTACTGAGGTTGGAATCTTGAATTTTGATAGTGAATATCTGACATGATATGTACATATGCAAAGTACTTAGGTTCAATAATTTAATTGATTGCTTATTTGCTTTCCTTGAGGGAATATCTGACGTGATATTGTCATTTATGTGGAAAAATCAGACCAACCACCTGCTAATGCAATGATTATCTTCCATACATGAACCAATAAAATTTACAGCAGCAAATGACATGATTATTCTTTTTAAAAAAATTAAGATGGAAAAGAATAGAAGGGTGCTATGTAAGAATGACGTGTCAACACGTTTTACTGGGGGGGAAAAAATCTACAGCTAAGGGCCTTTTTTTTGGATGAATTAGGGTGCATAAAAGATTAAAGTGAATTGTGGTTGAGTAAGGTGAATTAAGTTGAGTTAAAGTTGATTTTTTTAGAGATGGATTGAAGTAGATTGAAGTGAGTTGAAGTGGGTTGAAGTGAGTTAAAGTGGGTATATTTTTTATGGTGGATTGAAGTGTGTTGAAATAATGAGAATGTAATTATGAAGAGGTAGGTTGAAATTGGTTGAAATTGATTGAGGTAGGTTGAAGTGGGTTGAAGTAAATTGAGTTTGGTATTTTTTTAGGTGGGTTGAAGTTGGTTAAAGTGGGTTGGAGTGGGTTGAATTGGATTGAGATTTATAAATTTAAAAGGACCTACGAAAAGAACAGGCCTAAGATTATAAAAGTTATTATGATTATTGTAATTTTTCCTTTGTGACAACCACTGTACCTGATAATTTCTTTAAAGAATAGAAATGGTATACATTTCCACAGAAGAAATGTAGCACTGTCTTTTTTACAAGATGGTTAAATATGAAAATATAGGTTCATATATTATTTAAGTTCATGTGATGTCCATATTTCTAACTAATCATCACATTAATTACTTTTTTTTTAATGAAGGTAACACATACTATTGTGTTATCTACTTATATGTACTGGTGAGTTCCTAAGGAACATATGGCTCCAACAGTAGAATAAGTTAATAACTAAAAAATGTAACCCTTACTTCCGTCTTTAATGTATGAATTATCAAAAAAATTATCTTGTGAAAATAAATTATATATGTGTATCACTGATATTTTTGAAATAAATTTTATAACATCACTAAACAAATTACATTTTAATATTACCAAATAAAATTTTTTTTTGGGTTATAAACTTATAGATGAAATAGTTAAAATGCTTTTGTCATCTACAGTTTGACTATTTTCATACATGATTCACATTAAAATTTAAATGTAAATGCGATTTTTATATAACAGTTGTCTTACATCCTTGATAAGCAAAGCTTGCATCGCACACTTCCATCTTGAAACAACATGCTTCGAGAAACTACAAAAAAAATGTTATATTAACTGAAAACAATATAATAAGTTGATAACTACACGAAAAATAAGTCGTGACATGGAAGAATATGTGCTTTAGACAACATATAACAATTTGCATTCATCGCAAATTAGTAGACAATATATAAAACTACTAGTTTTGATGCCTAGTTTCTACCTTATAAAAGATAAAAGACTCCTTGCCTTTCAAAATCAGCATAGCAATTTTCGTGAACACAAACTAGAAATATTACAAATTTTTTCGCCTCCAATTTAATATGGGCAGCATGTTTCTTATTGGTTAACTCCATTAACAGTGTATACGTAATTATATATGTCTTACAATGGGTCTTGGACTCATGGGCGGATCCATTTTATAGCTAGGGGTGTCCATGGACACCCCTAGCCCCAAAAAAAAAATATTTAAAAAGTGGTTAATTTAGTAACAATATTGATTAATGGATACCCCTAAAAAAAAATAGTGTATATTAGTAACGATGTTAATTTATGGACATTTTTATTTCAAATGTCTGGATCCGCCACTGCTTGGACTAATGTAGTTGTGCCTTTGTCAACCTAGTTTATGATATAAATATATCTCTCTACCCTAATTAGGGTAGACACCCCAACTCGTATATGGTATCAGAGCAATAGCGAAACCCTAAGCCCTCTTCCTCCTCGTTGTTGTGAACCTGAACTCTTTGGTGCTGTTGTGAACTTGATACTTCTTTCACGGCTGACTCGCCATAGTCAAGTCATTTTGGGAGACGAACGAGTAGACCCATATTAACCCTTTATATAGTAACAAATTTATGTCAGAGTGAAGTCTGATTTCATCACATGACATAAGCAATAATTAAAAACACAGTTAATTTAGTTACTAATCATCATCATGTTTGTGACCTGATATATTGAAGAAAATAAAATATCATAAAATATGAAATATAAAAAGCTTCCTTATTCATAATCTTTTTTTTTTGGCTGAAACGAATCACAATGGTTGATATAGTTTTAAGCTTAAGTCTCTAATAACAACTCCCAAATATTTTACGAATTGAGACAATTGACATGAACTTCAATATTCATAATTTTGATGAGTTTTTTTGTTCTTTCCATTATGATATGTGTGTATTTCAATTCGTGTTAGTTGATGTATTCATGAATTCTTTTTTAGAGAATAGCCTTTTTATTTTTTATAAGTAATGTTACTCATTTACTCCCTCCTCCCCCCCCCCCCCAAAAAGTGTTGACGTTTGAGATTAGGTTTTGTAAAATTTAACTACCGATTCGTGAAAATTTACATGGACTTACAATATGAAAGTACTTTTATATATAATGTGACTTTTTATTTTTTATTAATGCATATTGCTAGAAAATTGATGCAACGATCAAAGCATTATTGAAGACCGCAAGATATCAAAGGCGTCTTTAGTACGGTTTCTATTTTTCGTCCCTTCGTAGAATTATAAAAAGAAGGAGAGAGAGGGGGGAGGGAGGAAGGAGAGAAACCTTTCATTCAAGATACTGGGGTATTTTGGCAAATAGTTTTTAAAATTATTTTTTAGTTAGAAAGAGTTTTTTTAATCAAAATTAGCTGTTTGACCAAGTGAAAAGGGTAATCTGGGTATTTGATGAAAGAGTTTTTTGAATCTAAAAAGTTAATTTGAAAATGTTAATTCTATGAGTTTTTTGGAAAAACTTTTTAAAGAATTAGCTTTTTATCTCACTACTTTATCAGAAACAGTTAATTTTATCAAACAGTTTTTCAATAAATAATTAATTGAAACTACTAATATAAATAATTAATTTAAATAATTAATAGTTAATAATTAATATAAATAGCTAACAGGGCCATTAGAAAAATTAAGAAAATATGACATGGAAGGGAGCATCATTGTCAAGCAGGATTGATCATTGGACATGGAGGACCCAAGATAGCAGGAAAAGAAAATATGATTATTGTTGCACGGTTGGAGCACTGCACCTGACAGTCTTCAATTTTTGTGAGAACGGAACATCCAGATGCATCTGGATTGTGTTGGAATATTGAATTATGATAACGAATATTAATGACGATTGTGGTTATCATGACGATGATGTGTATATATGCAAAGCATTTAGGTCCAATAATTTAATTGATTGCTTAATTGTTTCACTTTCCTTGATGGAATATCTGACATGATATTGTCTTTTATGTGGAAAAATCGGATGAACCACCAGCTAATGCAATGATTATCTTCTATATATGAACCAATAAAATTTACAGCAAATGAAATGATTATTCTTAAAAAAAAAATTAAGATTGAAAAGAATAAAAGGGTGTTACCTAAGAATGATTTGTCAACACGTTTTCTTCAAAAAAAATAAAATAAAAATTTGCGGCTAAGATTACAAAAAAGTTACAGTAATTATTGTAGTTTTTACTTTGTGATAATCAGTATAACCTAATAATTTCTTTAGAGAATATGGTATACATTTCTAAAGAAGAAGTGCTGTATTGTGTTTTTTTACTTGAGGGTTACATGTGAAAAGATAGGTTCATATATTATTTAAGTGTATGTGATGTCCCTAGTTCTAACTAATCATCACATTAATTACTTTTTTAATGGAAGAAATATATATATATATATATATATATATATATATATATATATATATATATATTATTTTGAATGTGCACACTCTTAAAAGGCACACAAGTGTCAATATAGACATAATTTTAAAATATTTGTATTATCTACTCATATGTACTGCTGAGTTCTTAAGGAACAAATGGCTTCAATAGTAGAGGATTAGTTAAGGACTTGTTCTTTTTACTATAAGATGTAACTGTAAGTTGTAAGAAAATATAAGGAATTGTAAAAAAATGTAAAAAATTGTAAGAAGATGTAAGACGCTGTGAGAATGGATGCAAGGAGTTGTTGAATTATTAAGAAGTTTTATAATATAATTTTTAAATATGTATGTATAATTATTGGTCTTTAATGTATGAATTATGAAAAAAATTATTTTATAAAAATAAATTGCGTGTATCACTGATATTTATGAAATCAAGTTTATAACATCACAGGACAAATTATATTTTAATATTACAAAAAAGTAGATTTTTCTATAGTTATCATTTTGGATAATAAAAAATAATATTGAAATAAAACAATTAATGAAAATAAACCTTTAAGCAAGTCAATTAAATAACAATAACATAAATTCAAGCCTTTTCACACTTGAGGTATTTTTTTTTTTGTATTAACATTAGTTTCACCTCCGTATAAGCAAATTTAAAAATAACTATTGTTCTCAACAAAATTGAATAGAACCCTAAAAATGAAATCTTATTTGAATTAAATATTTTGGAATTAAATTTAATCTAGTGTTTAATTATTCGACGATAGCAACTAAGTTGTCATGGATAAACTTATGAATGAAATAGCTAAAATACTTTCGTCACCTGCAACTTGACCATTTTCTTACATGATTCACATCAAAACTCAAACATCAATGCGATTTTTGTGTTATAATTTTAGAACATGTTGACTTATTTTCTCTATAATGACTTATATGTTCCATATTGAAACTCACATATTAATTCACATCGTTAAATTTTATTTTTAGGTTTATACAAATATTATATTTATAAAAAAGTTGTGAGATTTTTTATATTAATAGTATATAAAACATATATGCATATTTCTATAAATATGAGAAAAAAATAGATGGCAAGTTGAATTTTATAAAAAATTCATAAGAAGATGTAAGAATATGTAAGAAGATATCAAGAGATATAAGGAGATGTGAGAAGATGTAAGGAGTTGAAGCCATAACCTAAATCCTCCCAATCGCAGAAAAAAAAACATGGCCTTAAAAAAACCGTTTGACAGTTGTCTTACATCCTTGATAAGCAAAGCATATATGGCACACCTCCATCTTGAAAAGACATGCTTTGAGAAACTGTAAAAAAAAAAATGTTATGTTAACCGAAAACTATACAATAAGTTAATAACAACACGAAAAATACATCATGGCATGTAAGAATATGTACTTTAGACTAGGGCTGGCAAAAATTCGGGTCCGGGTCAATTCGGATCCGGACAAATCGGACATTCGGACAAAAACTTCATACCCAAACCCTATTCGGATTATAAATCGGACACTTTGACCAGACCCGAACCCGGACCCGAATGTCCGATGTCCGGACCCGGTTGTCCGAATGTCCGAATTTGTAACATGATTTTAGGACATTCTGACCAAAATTTTGTGTGACCGAACCCGAAATCGATTTTTAATGTCCGAACCCGGTTGTCCGAATATATTTTTTAAAAATTTTCTAAAGAATTTGGACTAAAATTACATATAAACATACTTGTCCGATGTCCGAACCCGATTGTCCGATTGTCCGAATTTGTCCGGACCCGGATTTGCCTCCAAATTCGGACAATCCGGACCCGGTTCGGCAAACCCGGACCCGACCCGATTTGAATCCGGACATGTTCGAATGTCCGGATTTCAAATTCGGACATAAAAAAAGTGTCCATACCCGGTTTTTTCCGGGTCGGACAAATTCGGGTATCCGGGTCGGACAATTTTTTGCCAGCCCTACTTTAGACAACATATAGTAATTTAGTTTCATGGCACATTATAAAAGATGCCCCATAAGGGATTGAGCTTTGGTTAGTCAATCCGCTTGTCAGGCATACAAGTGGCCACTTTTTTTCTCTCCGGGTTCAACGCAATACATTCATAGACAATATATAAACCTACTAGTTTTGATCCCTAGTTTCTACATTATAAACGATAAAAGAGTCATTGTCTTTCAAAAATACAATAGCAATTTTCGTGAAAACAAACTAGAAATATTACAAATTTATCAGCCTCCAGTTTGGAGAACATGTTTCTCACTAGCGAAGTCCACTAATAGTGTACGTATATGTTAATATATGTAATGTACTCTTATCTTTGTAGCCCTCATTTATGGTATAAAATTATAAATATATTTCTCTCTACCACACTTGGGGTAGGCACCCCAACTCTCGTACATGGTATCAGAGCAATAGCAAAACCCCAAACTCTCTTCCTAGTTGTTGTGAACCTGAACTCTTTGGGGCTGTTGTGAACTTGATACTTCTTTCATGGCTGACTTGCCGCAGCACATCTTCTTCCTCCATTTTGGGAGACGGACTGGTACTGTAGAGCCTAGCACATCTTCTTCCTCCATCCAAAGTGGGGCGGGTCGGCAATGTCTGCCCATGCACCTGCTACTGTTGAATCACCTACGATAGGTACTGCCACCAACATCGTCGTCTGTGTTAATACGCCTGTTGTGCATGTCATATCTAGTGCTTATAACTCTCTTACCTTTTAATGCGTGTCCTTCACTATCTTTTAATTTCCCACCACCCGATTCTCAAGATCCCACCTTTCGTTACACCGGATGGGGAGTCCCAAAATCTTCCTTTGAATTTGGTTCAACTAGTAGCAACGCTAGACCCATATTAACCCTGCATTTCAGGATTGGCGTAGGCTGAAGCATGTTGTTCTCTACTCATCGTGAGATGCTTACTGATCCTACTGATTATTGTTGCATTGTTGGAGCACTGCATTGTCTTACAATGACTAGATCTGACACTACTTACGTCATGCATGTAATTTTTCAATTTATGCATGTACCTTGTATGTCTGAACTAAAAATTACTCATTTTCTAATGGAATTTCCTATTGGTAAAAGTGAAATGCCCATCGTAAAAAAGGTGTTCCAACGAATTTTTAGACGGGCGGCCGGCGCCGGAATAATGCCCATCATGGAATTGTTTCGATGGACTAACAAATAATATCAGAACATTTTCCGATGGAATTCTAATGGCTTCCTTTTTTGTCAGAAATTCCTATGGACATTTCGTTGAAAAATCCATCAAAAATTCTGATGTCTTCAACAGTTAGTCAGAAATTTCATATATATATATATATATATATTATATATATATATATATATATAATATATATATATATATATATATAGTGTGTTTGAGATCTTCTACCGTTCCAGCATTATCTGGACCTAATTGGTGTTTAGTGTTTTTTGACTACCCTTCGGGGTCCGCCCTGTGGGCCACTACCCTTTGGGCTCTCTTCTTGACGGCATGTTTGTTCTATAGTTGGTGAATTTGATCCAAGGTGGAGATTGTTGGATTTATGGCCAAAATTCCTTTTACTGGTTACTTGGCATCCAAGATCATATTTTGTATTTGGGATCTTCTATATTATGGAAAAATTATATTATTTTCATATTTTGGATTGAAGATCTTTTCTTTTTGGAAAAATGAGACATGGTGGCCAAGATACTGCGGTGGCTAGGGTTTCCTCATCCTAGTCTTCTTGATCTCTCCATGAAGGGCACGCACATGGGCGGAGCCATGAAGGGACAAGGGGGTCAATTGACCCCCCAGTTTTTTGAGGGAAAAAAATTAAATGTGGGATATTCTGGTGGAAAAAATAGATATATATTAATTAGTTCCTAAATACTTCACAAAGATGTGCATAGTAGAGTGGTTGGTTGCCTATTACTTAGTATAGAAGGTTGTGGGTTCAACTCCTCATGTTGCCATCTATATATTTTTCTTTTGAAATTTTGCTAGTGTCCTTTAAGTTTCTTTTATTTTTGTTCCTTATACTTATTTTGAGATTAATTTTTTTAAAAGTCTGTCGAACAACGATATCATGCTTTACTTTCAAAATATGAGATCTCGTTGATTACAACTTTCTTGAATGTATTAGTTACGCACTTTATTTTTAAAACTATTAAAGCTTATATTATGTGTATTATTAATCTCGCCCCTCCTTACTTTGAATCCTGACTCTGCCCCTGGGCACGCATCAAGCCTCCACAATCATTATCACGAACACAGCAATATACAAACACATTAGTTGTTGTAAGCATTCTAGTTCTGCTATTCTAGTCTTGAGAGAGAGAATATTCTAGAGTGATCGTAATCATGAATTGATCTCTCCTTAGAGCATATCGCTCAAAGATCAGTCTTGCACTCTCCCTTCCTATAGTAGATATTTTGCTCATCGTCCGTGGGTTTTCCCATCTTGTGTTTTCCATGTAAATCTTAGTGTTGATCTGTCTTTACTCTTTAACATTGTTTTTGCGATTCTTTGTTCCTTTCAGTTTATTCCTATCCGAGTTCTTCGTTTTTGGATCTTCGTTTTTTCAGAGATAGCCTTCTTTAACCCATTCTGGGTAAAAATTATCATCATTTGGATCTTTCAGATGTTGAAACTCAGCTTCCCATTGAATTCAGGTATATCGAATTTTGTGACTGATGCCATCCTATGATCAACGCTCTGATACCACTTGTTAGGATTAGATAGGAATAAACTGAAAGCAACAAAGAATCACAAAAATGATATTAAAGAGCAAAGTCAGATCACCACCAAGGTTTACATGGTTTTTCCCATTTTGGATTTTCCACGTAAATCTTGATGGTGATCTGTGTTGTTTTGTCATCCTAACAAGTAGTATTAGAGCGTTGGTAGGATAACATCAGTCATAAAATTCAATATACCCAAATTCGAAAGGAAGATGAGTTTCAACATTTGGAAGATCCAAATGATGGCTGTTCTTACCTGGAATGGGTTAAAGAAGACTATCGTTGGAAAAACGAAGAGATCTTCAACCATGACAGATGAACAATGGGAGGAGCTTGATGAAAGACTCTCTCGACGATTCAACTGTGTTTGGCAACTCATGTCCTCTCTGAAGTCCTAGATGCAATTACCATGGTAGATCTCTAGCTCAAATTAGGATTGCTATACATGACTAAAAGCCTTGCAAACAAGATTCGTCTGAAAGAACGCCTATACACATTCTCCATAACTGAAGGTAATCCTATTTAGAATGATCTTGGCGAGTTCAATTCTATTATTATTGATCTTAAAAGCCTAAATATGAAACTTGAAGATGAGGATGAAGGAATACTATTGGTTGTCTCACTGCTCCCTTCCTATAGGCATTTCAAGGAAAATTATGCTATATAGCAATAACGACACTTTGTCTTTTGTTGGCATTAAGGCTAATCTATTATCAAAAGAAAAATTTGACTTTGAAGTGCGTTCTGATGACAAAGCTGAAAGCTTGAAGGTGAGAGTGAGAATCTCTGAAAAAGAGGGTGCAAATAGGAGAAATAACATATCAATATCCAAGGAACGTAAATCCAACAAACTCTACAAATGCTACAAAAAGCCAGGACACTTAGTAGCTGAATGCTACAAACTGAAGACCAAGAAGGTAAAAGAAGAAAGGAATAATCAACCTGCAGAAGCTTTAGTTGTTGACTCTGGATCAGATGGTGATGTCCTACTAGTTACTACCATAGATAACTGAGGTGCTACTAAGTGGGTTCTTGATTCAGGTTGTATCTACCACATGTGTCCCCACAGGGACTGATTTTTTACATATGATGCACTAGATGCTAGTGTTATACTCATAGGTAATGATGCCCAATGCAATGTTATTGGCATTGGCACCTTACTAATCAAGACTCACGATGGCATAGTGAGGACTCTTTCTAAAGTTCGTCACATTCCTGATTCAAAGCGTAATCTCATTCCAATGGGTGCAAGTATTCCGCTGAAGGTGGAGTTTTAAAGATCTCCAAGGGTGTCATGGTTCTTATGAAAAGAGAAAGACGGGAAAGTCTTTACATTCTCCAAGAATCTAAAGTGACAGGTTCTGCTGCAATCACTACCACCGAATGTCATACTTAATTGTGGCATGCTCATTTGGGCCACATCAGTGAGAATGGAATGAAAATTCTAAGCAAGTATGATATGCTAGGCAGCGAAGGTATGAGCAAGCTTGATTTCTGTGATCATTGTGTGTTTGGAAAACAAAAAAATGTTAGTTTTTCTGCAACCATGCACCATACTAAAGGTATCCTTAATTATATTCATTCTGATTTATGGAGTCATTCCAGAGTTCCATCTTTTATTAGGAAAATATTATGTGCTAACCTTTGTAGATGACTTCTCTAGAAAAGTCTGGGTTTGTTTCTTAAGGCATATGAACAAGGCTTTTCCTATGTTTTAGAAGTTTAAAGCGCTTGTTGAAAACCAAACTGAGAGGAAGATAAAGAAGCTCAGGACTAACAATGGTCTTGAGTTTTATGAGACAGAGTTTAATGAGTTCTGCACAACTTAAGGCATCATTAGACATAAGACCTTGGTTGGGAAACCTCAGCAGAATGGGGCTGCAGAATGCGTTAATAGGACTCTACTTGAGAGAGCTTGCGGTATGCTGTCTAATGCTAATTTGTGGCATCGCAGAGATTTTTGGGCAGAGGCTGTTTCTACAACACGCTATTTGGTGAACTGGTCTCTACACTCCTCAATTGAATTCAAAATCCCAGAAGAAGTCTGGTTAGCTAATCATGTTGACTACTCTATCTTGAGAGTTTTTGGATGTTCAGCTTTTGCACATGTCAACAATGGAAAGCTAGCTCACAGGGCAGTTAAATGCATATTTCTAGGGTATGCATCTAAATCTAAGGGATATCAGCTTTGGAATCCTAACTCTAAAAAGGTTATTCAAAGACGGGATATTACCTTTAATGAAACCACTATGTTCTTCCCTGGAAAAGAGTTTGCTGTTCCTACATGTGATCAACAGGATGACATCGAGATGGTGGAACTAAAGGCTCCTACAAATGCCCATCAAGGTGGAGATACAGTACCTCTTTCTCTGAGTGAGGATCATATTGAAGAAACCAACTCTGACAGCTATGACATCCCAAGTTCTAAAGAGTAGCAAACTTCAGATAACTACTCCATTGCTCAAGATAGGCCATGAAGAATCATCAAAAGACATGCACGCTATTCCGCTGATGCTGAGGATGGACTAATAACATATGCTTTAGCTGGTGCACAAGAGATACCTAAAGGTATTGAACCTTCTACCTATTCTAAAGCCATCTCCTGTCCCAACTCTTCAAACTGGCTTATGGCAATGCAAGGAGAGATGGAGAGTTTGCACAAAAATGAGACTTGAAAGTTATGTGAATTACCCAAGGGTCGTCGTGCCTTGACGGCCAAATGGGTCTCCAAAAGAAAGGAGGGCATTTCAGGAGTTGAAGATGTAAGATGGAAGGCACGACTGGTTGTTCCACTACTAAAAATTCCAATTATTCTGACGACAAATGCTTACCGAAAAAGAGACAGTCATACAGGCCGACAGACATGCCGACGGACGCATAATTTGTCGGAATTTCCAACAGAATCTGGGCGATCCGTCGGAATTCCGATAGGTTTCCGATGGAATGTCCGTTGGAACCTTGGTCAAATTTGACCAGATCTGTGCCCATTTTTTTCAATTTTTTTTAAAAAATTATTTCAACCGAATATTCCGTCGGATATTCCGTCGAAACACGGCGTTCGAAGGAGCGTCTGACGAAATATTCTGTCAGATACATTTTAAAAACCCCAGCCCAACTTTTTTTCTTCATTTCGGACTTTTGAGAGTTCACAGAGAGAGAAAGAGAGAGCCGAGCGTCCAACCACCGCCACAAAGCCGCCGCTTACACCGACTCCGGTCGCCGCCGCCGCCGCCGCCACCCTCAGCCCACTACCGGTTATCCTCACCTTCCACCGCCATTTGTAGCCATTTTCATCTTATAATTTCAAGTAAGTGATGTTAGTTTAGTTTGTAGTAGACTTTTTGATGGATTTCAGAAATTTGAGGTAGAATTTAACAATTATGTGATAATTTGTGATGGTTGTAGAAATTTTATTAAGTAATTTGTTGATTTTGGGTTTTGAATTTAGTTGTGTTGATGTGGATGTGAAAGTAATTATTAAGTATTATTAGTAATTGTTGGGTGTTGTAAAAATTGAATTGAAAGTTATTTTTTGTAATTTATGGTGTGTAGTTTTGAATTTGCAAGTATATAAAATTTATTATTGAAAATGGAAGTTTGATGTAGATAACTTGAATATGATGGTTACAATTGGTAGTGAATATTTAGAAAAATAGTATATTATTATGTAATAAATGTCGCAATGTGAGATGTTGTGGCGTATGATTTGGATAATATATGTGCTTTTTATTTAGTATGTTAGACCTACTTGTAATATATTAAGTACAAAATTTGGATAATATTTCTAATTAGTAGATTATTTTGTATGTTAGACCTAAAATTTAATAAATTTAATGGAAGTATGTTTTGGATAATATTTGTAAGTTGGATAATAAATTTTTATTATTTCGTAAATGTTTAAATACTATTTATTGCTATGTAGATTAAATAATAGCATATTATTACCTAAATATTTGAAGTTTTAATTTATGTGGATGATTAATATGAGGGATATGGGTCATAAGAGAAAACATATTGCGAAAGGGATTAAATAACAGCATATTAGTGCCCAATTTGTTTTTACAAAAATTGATAAAAATTCCGACAGATTTAGCGACGGATACAGTATGCACCAACGAATTTATCGATGGAATTCCGACACATTCCAACGGAATTTCTTTTTTTAAAATTTTTTTGAAAAAATTTTTATTAAAAAAAAGGAAGCATCCGAGGGAACCCTTCCATCGGACGCAAGGAATTCTGTCGGAGGTCCGTCGAAACAGGCCTCCGACAGAATTCCCTATTTGTCGGAACAGTTCCGACAGATTGATAAATGCCGTCGAAGCACCTTTCCGATCCCGATTATTTTGACGGACAAACTCGGTCAGAGTGCCCGCAAGAAAAAGAATTTTCTGACCGAAAAAGCACTTTTTCGGTCGGAAAATCTGTCGAAATAAACAGATTTTTTAGTAGTGCTCGAGGTTGCAACCAAAAGGAAGGTATTGACTTCAATGAAGTTTTCTCTCCTATAGTGCGCATACATCCATTAAAGTGTTACTTGCATTTGTTGCTTGATTTGATTTAGAATTAGAGCAACTTGAGACGGACAAACTCGGTCAGAGTGCCCGCCAAAAAAAGAATTTTCTGACTGAAAAATCACTTTTTCGATCGAAAAATTTGTCGGAATAAACAGATTTTTTAGTAGTGTTCGAGGTTGCAACCAAAAGGAAGGTATTAACTTCAATGAAGTTTTCTCTCCTATAGTGCGCATACATCCATTAAAGTGTTACTTGCGTTTGTTGCTTGATTTGATTTAGAATTAGAGCAACTTGATGTGAAAACTGCATTTCTTCATGCGGAGTTCGAGGAAGAGATATATATGAGACAACATGAGGGTTTTACAATTTCTGGAAAGGAAAATTAAGTATGCCGCTTGAAAAAGTCTCTATATGACTTGAAGCAAGCACCGCGACAGTGGTATAAAATGTGTGATGCGTTCATGACAGGACAAGGCTATACACGTTATCAGTATGACAATTGTGTATATTTTCAACAATTTGGTGATTCTTTCATTTATCTGTTACTCTATGTTGATGACATGCTCATTGCCTCAAAAGGATAAGTCTTTCATCAGCAAGTTGAAATTTCAACTTAGCAATGAGTTTGAGATGAAGTATCTCGGGGTAGCTAAGAAGATACTTGACACGGAGATTCACAGAGATCGAAAGGCTAGTAAGCTCTACTATCTCAAAGGAAGTACCTTGAAAAGGTTCTTAGTAGGTTCCAAATGAGTAAATGCAAGCCAGTTACTACTCCTCTAAATGCTCACTTCAAACTATGGACCGAGTCCTATCTAGCATTTGAAGCGAAAATAGAGAAGATGTCTCATGTTCCCTATTCTTGTACAGTTGGGAGCCTCATGTATGCTATGGTCTACACTAGACTTGACTTAGTATATGCAGTTACCGTGGTGAGTCGCTATATGCACAATCCTAGTAAGGATCATTGAGAAGCCGTGAAATGGATCCTTTGCTATGTTAAAGGTTCTCTTGATCGGTGTCTAGCATTTGATAAATTCAAGACTGCAACCTATGATGTTGCAGGATTTGTTGACTCTGATTATGGTGGAGATCTTGATCATATACACTCTACTTCAGGCTACATCTTCACTAGGGGTGTTCATCCGTCCAAACCTAGATCGGGTTAGGTTGGACCGACGATTGAATAAGAGAGAAGTTATGGACCGTGGACCGGACCAAAAAAATGAACCGGACCGGACCAGATTGAATTGTCACGTTAGCAAATTTTACAATATGAATATCTTATATTTATTTCAATATCAACAATTCAACATATTTCCACCATGAAAAACAAATCAATATTCTTGAACATTTGAGAAATTATAAGCTGCAAAAGAAAATTGAAACTAAACAAGTAAAAAATCGGTTTTCAAAATTTTTTATTCGGTCCTCGGTCACCGAAACGGACCGGATCGAAAACTGAATAAAGAAAATATATGGACTGTGGACCAGACCGAATTCATGCGGTTTAGTCCGATCTGATCCGGTCCAAGCTGGTCTTCAATTCGGTCTGAATTTGGACCGAATAATGAACAACTCTAATCTTCACTCTATGTGCAAGAGCTATCTCTTGGAAAGCATCTCTACAACCTATAGCAGCTTTATACCCTACTGAAACAGAATACATTGCTGTAACTGAGGGAGTGAATGAAGCTATGTGGCTAAGAGGCATTATCATACAGCTTGGCGTTCCACAAGGCATCACTACAGTGTTCTCAGATAGCCAAAGTGTTATCCATCTCACCAAGAATTGTGCAGATCACTCCAAGATCAAGTATATCAGTATCAGGTACCATTATATAAGAGATACCATTACTGCAGGAGACATTGCTGTGAAGAAAGTGCATACATCGGATAATCCCTGCAGATATGCTCACCAAGCCACTTCCTACTGCTAAGTTCCAGCATTGTTTGGACTTAGTTCGTGTTCAGTGTTTTTGACTACCCTTCGAGGTTCGTCCTGTGGGCCACTACCCTTCAGAGGTCTCTTCTTGATGGCGTGTTTGTTCTAGAGTTGGTGAATTTGGTCCAAGGCAGAGATTGTTGGGTTTATGGCCGAAATTTCTTTTATCGATTACTTGGCATCCAAGATTATATTGCGTGTTTGAGATCTTCTATATTGTGGAAATTATATTATTTTTATATTTTGGGTTGAAGATCTTTTCTTTTTGAAAAGATGAGACTTGGTGACTAAGATACTGTGGTGGCTAGGGTTTTCTCACCCTAGTCTTCTTGATCCCTTTATAAAGGGCACGCATCAAGCTCCTCCATCATCATCATTAACACAACAATATACAAACACATTAGTTGTTGTGAGCGTTCTAGTTCCGCTATTCTAGTCTTGAGAGCGAGAATATTCTATAGTGATTGTAATCGCTAATTGATATCTCCTTAGAGTATCGCTCTGATATCAATCTTGTACTTTCTCTTCCTATAGTTGATATTTTGCTCATCGTTCATGGTTTTTCCCACCTTGGGTTTTCTACGTAAATCTTGATGATGATCTCTCTTTGCTGTTTAATATCGTTTTTTGTGATTCTTTGTTACTTTCAGTTTATTCCTATCTGATCCTAACACTTATTCTTATGATGTTGGATGAGGTCGACAATTAGATAATATCAAACTGAAGCTAGATTATAAGAATTCGTTAGCAAGTATGGAATTCAAAGTATGTATTTCTATTTGCCACTGTTACTTTTTGGTTGGGTGTAGAGATGGTCAAAAATTAGATGGTGTCTACATATCTGAATCCGATCTAATTAATAATTTGAATTGAAAATTTGATCTAAATTCGACTTCGTCGAATCCGAAGTTTAAATTGGATTCGGGTTGGATTAAGTCCGGATATAATCAGATATAATTCAACTATACATTTTCATTCAACATTTGGGCAATTCTTCTTTTTTTTCAACCTTATTTTTTCTCACTTGTAAATGCAATGTTAAACACCTTTTCAGTGTCAAATATCTTTTCATATCAAACATTTCAATATGTTAGAGTAAACAAGTGTTGAGAAAAGAAAATCTGTAGTCACTTTATGGGAAAAGGGATGGACAGTAATAGTGCAGCGAGAGAGAAAGATAAGAAAATGCAACTTTGATTGACAAAGAGAAGAGATTGAGAAGGAGATTAGAAAGACAGAGGAAATTCGTTAACAAAGAAGAGGGTATTGTACATCGAGTGCAGATTTCATGCAAATGTTTTAGGGCTTACTATTTTAGAAATTTTCTAACTTCCAAGAAAAAGTGAAATTATTAAAAAAAAGTTATCAAATGAGATGTTAATGGGATCGGATGTGCCCTCCTCCAAACCTAGTCGGATCGGCATCATAGTTAGATTATTTTTTATCGGATTCAAATTGAATAATTTTACCTTGGATCAGATCAAATTTGCCTTGAATTTGGACTACACTCCTATCCCTAGTTATTTGCTTCGTTTAGATGGATTTTCGGTTTATTTCAATATTGTATGATGGTTTGAACCAACGTTACCTTTTGACAACTGATTGTCGATAAAAGAGTTTTAAGAACAAGGGTAAATCTCGGTTGACCCCAAAAAAAAAAAAATCTAATGAGCTATTTTAAAGGAATTGAAGTTGGTATTGGCGAACGCTCCTAAAAAAAGCATAAATGACAATTGAAAAGCAAGTAGTCTGAAAAGAAGAAGAAAATAATCCAAGTAGTACGGGTATTAATGACTTTCAAATAGATGGACAAAAATCAGAAAATGAGAATTAATCTAATAGCACTATCATATATTAATTTCAAAATACGAAAGAATATAAAGAACAATTGTAAAGGTAAGATTATTCATTATTATAATATTTCATGTATTATTTAAACTTTATTTTATCATATATTTAATAATATTAATGAATGGACACCCTTATCTAAATATCTGAATCCACCATAAGAATTTTTTTTTTTTTTTGAGTACATCAACTTCTTCTCATTCCCAAGGATTGCATCTTTCCTATCTATCAGATCGACTGTGTATTTTTTTTTTTTAAAAAAAGAAAGAGATAGGTTGTTAGTGGAATTATTAATTATATCAAGTGTTAGTTACCCAGTTGATTAAAACAAGTGCTAATACTCCATCAAAAGCATATGAAACGAAATGGATGAGTGAAATATATTATTTTTTGGCAGGTAGCTACGAATAAGCCACAATCAATATCCCTTCTGTGCTGAAAACGAAATTAAACATGTATTAGTGTTGTGTAGAATCTACTAATATATTCTAGACAAAAGGCATGCATGCGTTTGATGCGAAATGCAATTCAAAAATGAAATGCAAACCGATACCTGACTTTCTTCTGATCGGATAATTCAGATAAAACTAAATTTTGATCAGAATTAAGTTTGGACAATAAATATGAAAATGTCAATTTAAAATTCAGACCAAAAATTCATGACTGCACTCGAACTTTTTGGGTTGGATAAACTAGAGTATTCGGGGTGGATTATTTTTTACCGGCAAGGCATAATATGCTTTTGTAATATAATGCCATTCTTTTTCCGTAATTAAGTACGTAATATTATTCCAAATATTTTGCTTTAATAAAAATCACCAACAATAATATATATGATCGAAAGGGCTCATCTATGAAACTATACTAAGCAAAATAAATTAAACTTCCTAGTGCTAAACTAAGTGTCAAGCTTAATCATGTACTAACTAATATAGCATATAATTATTTTTTGTGTGTGTGTGTGAAAGGGTAATTAATGGTCATAATTCTGTTAACTGTGACATTAATCACTATCTAGTAGATCAATCAGTATAGTAACAATTTTATGTAAGACTAAAGTCTAATTTCATCACATGACGACATAAATAATAATTAAAAATTCAAATAAGAACAGTAGCAAATCAAGATCAAACAACCTGCTCTAATACCATGTTATTTTTTTTAATATCAATTTGACAATTAACAAAGAGTCATGTATATAAGTTCAAATCAAGTTTCCACCCAAAACCAATTCACAATGGGTGGAGTAATTCACAAGTTTATATACATGCTCAAACCCTTTAATTTTATCAATGTGGGACAACACGTCCCCTCATGTATGACTACTAACAAGACCCAACACGTGCAGACAACTTTAAGCAAATGGAGACGGTGGTAAATTAAGATCAAACAACCTGCTCCGATACCATGTTAATTTTGTATATCAATTGAGCCTTAAACAAAGAGTCATACATATAAGCTTCATCCAACCAAAAACCAATTAGCAATGGGTGGAATAACTCATAAGCTTATATACATGCTCAAACCCTTTAATTTTATTAATGTGGGACAATACATACTTTCATATTCTTTTATTTTATCAATGTAGGACAACGTCCACTTTCATACTCTAACAATGACTAGATACGAAATTTGCTTATGTTGTGTTTGTAGTTACCCAATTTATGCATACAACTTGTACTATCACACTTCTAAATATTACCCATTTTCCGATAGTATTTCCAAGTGGAAAAGGTGAAATTTCCACTGTAAAAATGATGCTCCAACGGATTTTTTGAGGGATGACAGTCCACAGATGCTAGAACAACCATCAAGGAGCTGTTTTGACGGTGTAATGGATTCCGTTAGAACATTTTTGGACAGAATTTTGACGGCTTCCTTTTCCGTGAGAAATTCCTATGGACATTCTGGCCGAAATATGACAAGAAAGTGAGCATCATTGTCAAGCAGGGATTGATCACATTGGATATGGAGGACCCAAATCATACGAATATCTGTCATAGTTCATGTTATTCTACTATAACTATGGTGACATACATAAGCAATTATATATTAAAATATAATATATATGACAAATACACCCCAAAAAATATATATAAAACAGATATAGGAGTATGTGCTCACGGGTGTAGATAATAATTTGCCGATATCTTCAATGATAGTTACTTGTTATCAATTGGACCTGCACTTTTCCTAATGAAAAAAAAAGTTAAATTGCCACCATTTTCATTCGAATATATGAACGCCTGCATAAAACGAGGACCAGCGTTACTTTTCCCCATCCCTTGTTTGGTTTTCATTCATTGCCTAGTACTATTGCACCCCAAGTTTATTTGGCCTTTAATTTCCTATATATATATATATGCCATGCCAAGTGTCTCTGTTGATCATAAATGAGTCATTGTACGACCTTACTTGAACAAGATTTGTTGTATCGGCTCGTACATCTGTGTCATTAAGTTATAGGAAAATAGGAAATTAAGTTTGGTGGATGAATTATGACCATGTGATCAGAGTGTGATTAATAGTCATCGTTGATCCTTGTGATCATCGGGGACTGATGATTATTCTTGAACCCAATACTAGGATCACAAATTAGTTTTCAATTTGGCCGGATTAGTTAGTGGATTAAAAAATTGTAACATGACACTTGTAATTTTGTAAGAAAAAAGAGAAAAAAAATTGAAACCTCGCAAAGTCCATATCATACACTCAAGATCGAGTATGTAATCTCATGTGATACATAAGTAATAATATATTCAAAAATAGAATATATGACCAATACACCCTAAAAAATATATATAAATTAAATATGAGAGTACAGAAACACAGGTGTATATAATAATTTACCGAAACCTCAATATCCTTATAAATTATTGAGGACTACAGATTCATCATCCGCCACACATAACGGAAGAGTAATGATAAATTTATGAGTTTGTATATACGGATAATTTGTATACTTATCCTCCTCTGTTCTACCGGCACTCCCCCCCCCCCCAATTTGAGGCCAGAAACGTTGCTTTTAGGTGTTCCACAGAGGCGAACTTGATTTTTGGAGGGGAGGCATCATATATTAACATATGGATTGCAGTAACTGCTTCTACCTTAACAATACCCAAAAATTCATGGTCCTGAATGCCTAGGGATGTCAACGGGTCTCGGATCTGATTCGGACCTATTGGATCCGACCTAATTTAAGAGGTCTAGATCCAATGAAATGAGACTTAATGGGTCTTAAATAGGTCTAGGTTTGAGGGACGTCGATTGGGTCTAGATCTAATATGTGTAATGGTTTGTATTAAAATATTATTTTTGGTGTGTAAATCGTAAGTAAGAATACTTAGTTATGGTATGTGTCAATGGAATGTTTTCGTTATTAAATGTCACATCTTCTAAATTTAATTATTTATCGTTAGAATAGGTAAAACATGTTGAGATGTGGAAAAACTAATTTTTAATGTGAAAAACAGTTAGAACCCTTGAACCCGTCAGACCTATTGAATTTGGGTATGGATCCCATTTTTTTAGACCCAACAGGCCTGGGTTCAGGTCCAAAAAAATTAAATAGGTCTGAGTCCAAATAAACCCGACTCAGATCCGATCCATCGCCATCTCTATCAATGCTATAAAGCCAGATCAACCCTTTCACGTCGGGCCAGAAGAGAAATGTTTTGTTTTTTGGGGGGTGTCTTGATCAAAGTATGATGCATTACTACGACATCAAACACATTTATGGTATGGTGTTCGCCACTTAGGGTTCACTCAACTGAGCTATTGATTTTGTGTCATATTTTAGATAAATCCAATGAAGAAGCCTCATCACATATATTAAGATCCATGCATGTCCGTATATAAGTCACATCTAAAATAGATTAAAAGTAAGAATAAATATCGATACTGACACCTATATCATCGTGGTGTTGGTCTCCCCAATAGTGACTAACAGTTGTCAATAACTTTGTGTTAACTGAACCTGTCGGTG
Organism: Carnegiea gigantea; assembly: GCA_029747015.1. Taxonomy (NCBI): domain Eukaryota; kingdom Viridiplantae; phylum Streptophyta; class Magnoliopsida; order Caryophyllales; family Cactaceae; genus Carnegiea; species Carnegiea gigantea. The sequence continues at coordinate 185,967 of JAKOGI010000356.1, read as the reverse complement.
TTAATTTGAGAATCACAGGTCATTTGAGAATCACAGGTCATGTCACTGCCAAATTTTAAGGTCGTCTACAAGCTTTTGAAAGATGGTGCGTCATGCATTAGATAAGAAGAGATCAACATCAACAAGAAAACCCACTAGTATTGTACGATTGTCAGCCCTTTTTAATAATTGAATCCGAATTATCATCCATCATGGTAGCTTTAAATCAGAATCAGTATTCATCGTGATGTGGAAGATAATTTTATTTAAGACAATTCTTGTAAAATCAATTTAACTGTACTTCATGAAAAAAATGTGTATACATAAATGTTTTTTAATAATTATTATCAATCAAATTGTTTAAGAAATAAACTATCATTTAGTGGTCAAATCTAGTCATCTGATTCTATTTGATTCAGGTAATTAATCGATTAATTATTAGGCAAAGAATTGCTCATCACTCGTATTTTTAACAATAGAGATTTAGCTGTACCGTACCGCCCGTACATATTAGTTTGATAATTTTATCTATGCTTTTATTGATAATTAATTTGGATTTGTATAACTTGATAAGAGCATTCCCAATGGTGAGCCTATTTTTGGCTCACCAGTGGGGACCTATTCTTCCCACATCATCCCATGAGCTAATTTTTCAGCTTCTAAATTTCCTCCCTATAATAGAAGGCTCACAACTTTGACTTATCAAATAAAATAATACCTATGCACCCACTTCATACACACACAACTTTGGCTTATCCTTGTCGTGAGCTTGCTCAGGGCGACGAGCCTCCCCACGAGCCATGGGTCACGAGGAATTCACTTCAAAAAACCACTCGCCTCAACCCTTTTCTCTCTCCTCCTTTTTAGCTCGCGCGCAGGCTTATGAAACATGGAACCTTAATATTCGTGGGGTCCAATAATTAACCTTATGGCTCTAAAATCAACAACAATTGTTTAACACATTAAAAGTGATAATATTATTGCAAATTTGCAATGCAAAGCAAATCCAGACACTAATACAGCATAATGAGAAGTGTTTAAAACATGCCATGAAAAGCAAATTACTGAAGCATTTGTTTTTTCAATTTACTTGGAAATATGAAGAACTTAAAAAAAAAAAAAGAAGTTTAGAAAAATATGCAAAAATAATAAGAATGTGTAAAAATTTGTAAAATGATAATGAATAATATAAGCATTTCCAGAAACTAAGAACATGCCCAAATTGAATACTGAAGAATAGGCCCAAATGTTATAAATATTTTTTCAGAAAAAGTAAAATTAAAATTCGCTTTGGTTATGACTCCAGTAAAGAGTCACTTCAACTATGAAGGATTAGACTATAAATATAGATGGTAAATTTACTTAAGTGAATCAAAATGTAGGACTTTTATAATTCTGTTTACGACATTTGTGCTATATAAATTTGTTTGATATTGCAATTAAGAGTGTTATCTCACTGAAGGTATGACATTTTCCTCTGCTATATTGTACTTACGTTTGACATAATTACTACCACCTACTTTATTAGTATTTCATAGCTTATCTTCTACTGCTTATCCTTAGTTTTTTTTTTTTTATAAATTATTTTCACAAAATCCTTTTTCTTTAATATGTTTTCACAAAAATCTTTTTGTGAATATCTTGAAATCAGCCTCTCTATGGATAGAAATATCTTTAGAGGTAAGGTTATCTACATCTAGATATCTCCAGACGCTGCGAAAACAGAACTTATGCTAAAAGGTGGTGGTATTGTAGCGTTATCTCACTCAAAAATGTTGATCTGTGGCTCAAAAAAGAAAGTCGATATAGTCTGTATATAAAAACACATTGATGTCATTCCTAACACTTAATTTTATTTTAAACCAGCTCATAAAAATTGCGAAAACAGAAGCTTGACCACGTGGAACAAAGAGAATAAATATTTTATATAATAATGCAAAAATATGGGTTTGACCATATAGTATATAAAATCGAAAATTATATCTCAAATATTTAAGATAATATTATTCACATGTATCTCGTATTTTGAATTTTTTTATGTGCACCATCCAAGCAAACATGCATAGAGGCTGTCAAGCCTATACTATACATTTCGTATCACGTGTTTTCTTAAGACACATTAATAAATATATATTAAAAAATAAAATATATAATAAATGTGCTAAAAAAATATATAAATAGAATATAAACGCATAAATGTATTTACAAATTTGCATGGAGGGCAGGACATGTGTACACATGCGAATACAGAAAAAGTGGAGAAAAATGGGGCCCGCAGAACAAGCTTTAAGCATTTGCGCGTGCCACGTCAGGTCAAAAGTCAAAGTTCTGGAGAAAGCATATCCAGGCGGCATAAAGATGTGTTTTCAAATACCTCAGTCACTGTGATGTTTCACGTTTATATCACGTGATCGTCATCAGTCAAAGTCCTTGGCTCGTACCTGGGTCGACATGTCGTAACTCACCCCGACTCTCAGCGTTAGCGGTGAAATCCACGCGCTCATTGCATCATCCGTGGCGTATGCTAAGTTGTCTCGTTCTTGCTGGCTTTCCTTAGAGATGGCTATTTCAGTTTTTCAATTTCTTGACTGGCAGAACGGACCAAAAAAATGAATACAGGAAAAAGGGGTATTTTTTTTTTTTTAAATTGAGAATATTGTAGAAAAAAGAAAACAGCTGGGGATATTATTTAACAGAAAAGGTGAAATTATATCAGCAAAATGTTCATAAATTAAACAAAAAGAGGGAACAATACATTGCAATGCCTAATATATCTATCGAGATGTCTGGCCTCAATGTGTGGAATAATAGCCCTTCAGAAAAAGAAATAAAAATATGGTAGTAGTCCACTTAGATTAGGAGTGTAACGAAACAAAGGTAGCTTGATGAGCCCTCGGATTTCATTTGGTCATAGCTTAACTCGGGTTCGAATCAAATCGAGCTCAAATCTAGTGCAGTCCGGCTTAAAAGCATACCAAATAGAGCCTGATTCAGAAGACTCGACTCAGTTCAGTTTGGTTGAGCTTAGTTAGTTTTTTGATGTTTTTAATCCTTATGCGCTTGTGAAAAGAATATAAAATTAAAATTATCATTTCTTAAATCCAATGTAAAAATCTACAATTTAGTTTGAAATGTAACCTTGAAATTGAAAACTTATTAAACAGAAACAAACAAAAATAAAATACTGAGTCTAGCCGAGTAATGCACATTTTGAGTTTGAGTATGAAAGTAAACTTAAGAAGTTTAGTAAGCTTTGAGCCGAGAGCCAACTTGGGCTCAGCTTAGTTCAGTTACACCCCTAGTCTGAATATATGATTTTACTTTTCCACTACTACTTTTTTTCTTTTAAAATACCCACCAACTAGACCCCATGTACACAAAGTGAATCCAACAAACTATCATTCGGTGAGGGAGGGTTGATATACACATTAAGGCCTATTTCTTTTCATAGGAATGGAACGGGTCTGAAATGAGAAGGAATGTAATTGAGTAAAAATGAATGGAATGAATGAGAAGGAATGTAACAGAATGAAAATGAATGGAATGAATAAAAAGGCATGACAATGAGTAGTTTGGAATGAATTTTCGTAATTTTTATCATGCAACAAAATTTTCATATGTGAAACAAAAAGAGGGAACAATACTTTGACAATGCCTAGTATATTTGTCGAGATGTCTGGCCTCAATATGTGGAATAATAGTCCTATAGTCAAAGAAATAAAAATTTGATAATAGTCCACTAAATATTTGGTCTCGATTAGGATTGTAACGAAACAAAGGCGGCTTGCTGAGCTATCGGATTTGGTTTGTGTTAAAATTTTTTATATCAATTAAGCTTTAAACAAAGAGACATACATATAAACTCAAACGAGGTTCCAACTTAAAATTAATTGCCAATGAGTGGAGTAACTCACAAGTTTATATACATACTCAAACCCTTTAATTTGATCAGCGTGAGACAATATCCACTTTCATATTCTTTCATTTTATCAATATGGGATAATACCCATTTTCATACTTCAACAGTCTGATCAAAGATTGACTCGGGTTTGAGTTAAATAGAGCCCAAGCCTAGTGCAATCCGGCTTAAAAGCATACCAAATAGAGTGTGACACAGCAAGGCTCGACTCAGTTCAACTTGATTGAGCTCAATTAATTTTTTTTTTTTCTTTATGTACTTGTGAAAAGAATATGAAACTAACATTACAATCAACAAAGTTTTACTCCAATCACCATTTCTTAATGTATGATTTTTCTTTTCCACTATCACTTTTTTTCTTTTAAAAATACCCACCAACTAGACCCCATGTACAAAATGAATCTAACAAACTATCAATAGGTGAGGGAGAGGATATGTACAATAGGGTCAATTCTTTTTTGTAAGAATGGAGCCAGTATAAAATGAAAATGAATGGAATATAGTGTAAATGAAAGGAAAGTAATTGGAAGAAGTTGAATAGAGTGTGACGAAATGAATTATCTTAGTTTTTATCATTTAACAAATATAAAAATGAATATGAAAAAGGAGTAGAAAAGAATGAAAAATCGGAAAAATATAGACCCTTAGACCCAACAAAAATCTCAACTTTCATATAATGTAACCAAATTAATCCACTAAAGGAATTAAGCTCGCTGACTTTTTTGTTTCAAAAAAGTAAACTAGGTTATTAATTTATAGAGCTTACATCCATAATACCATAGCCCATGGGTGTTATTTATAGAAATGTGATAAGTACAACCATTGTATGTACAAACGAATGTTCATTTTCTCGTCCATACAGTCTAACATGGCTCTTAATATAGGGACCATTAGGGGTGGACAATAGATCAGTTCAGATCGGTTAGAGTAGATCTGTTTACAAAGTGGACCGGGTCGGCCCTTTAATCATTGAGACCTAGCTGGGACTTTTGTGTAAATAAACGGGTCAGGTTGAAAAAATAATGGATCAAGCAAGTTAAAAAATACTGAATTATTAAACGGGTTGTTAATAGATCGCACCAATTCAGCCTGTTAATATGTTTCAATGAACCTGTCCACTATTACCTGTTTCATTATTAATTCGATATTTTATTGCCCATATTTTAAACGGACAATCCACTTGACCCAATGGATAAACTATTACATTGATCAACTGACAGTGAGATTTCTATCGGAGTAGCAGCCCTCCCTCCTGCAGAGAACGCACGAGTACCATGCTATCAGTCTAGACTTCGATTGCCGACCAATGCTGTTGTGATCAAATGATTATTTCACAACGCCTACTTGAAAATTCGTAGCCAATTTGAGCTCTCCTTGTCCTCATCATTCAATTTTATAAGTGGAGGAGTTGAAACAGGCTGCCAAATTTTCTTGATGTTGCATAGGTGACTTTAGCTTCTTTATTACTATCATGCATATTTTTTGAACTAATATAGAAAAAAATACAATTATATGATAATTATAAAATATTATTTTCATTCATTAATTGTGATGTTATTAACTTCTTAATATATTTGAATTTTTAACTCAATAATTTATTATAATTTATATTTGAAATACTAAAATTAATGTTAAAAATCCGACGAACATAGGACACAACCTAAACTAATTTGCATATGTTCCAATACTAATCTTCCTTCAAATGTAGTAATTGATATATTTCTAAACTACACAAAATTGGGTTCAATAGCTAGTAATAGTAAAAGTCATCTAATTGTTAATAACAAAAGTAATTTACAATCTTTAGGATTAGTTTAAATTCATTAAGTCCTAATAGTTTTTCACATACTATTAGATAAAGCTCAAAATTTTATAATGTATGAGTTGTTTATGTATTGATTTAATTTTAAAAATTACAGATAAGAATTTTATTTCCTTTCTCTTATTAATTTCAGTAAAATATATAATACCATAACAAAGGTATTCCATTGGAGTTTTAGTTATTGTGCAAATCTCCTTAACTATATTAAGTTTTAATTATTGATGATAAATATAATATCATTAAACAATTGTTAGAAAAATAAAAGAAGTTATAATTAAGTCTTAATAGTGGTTTGGCACTTGTTCCCCTTACAAGGTCTCGAGTTCGAGTCTTGTGAATAGAGTAAATCTTTGATGGGAGAACTCTACCCCTTATTAGGCCAACAATAGCTCGATTCTAGAGAAACGGAGATTGAAGAATCCAAAACCAAAAACCAAAAAATTAAGTATTAATGAATACAATTAATCTAGATATGGCTCTTGAATTTTCTTTTTTTTAAATAAAGAAAACATAATACTTATGATCGCAGTATATGTATTGTGTATGCTTGGAATTAATTTAGGAGTAGCCAAATTTTCCAAAATTTATATTTTAAGTTTGGGTGTTCCTTCAATACTTGTGTTTTAATAGATTTATAGACAGATATAGTCACATAGATACCCTATGATACTTTGGTTAACAAAAATAAAAACATAGTTGTTTATTAATGAATGGTTAAAAGCTAAATATGACCATTGATTTTCTTCTCCAAAATAACATGCGTGATTATAATAAATTATCTAGGTTCAACTTTGCTTATAAATATGCAATCTGCTAAGACTTTTCATTTAAAAATTCAGATTTTCCCCAAATGCTTTTATTTTAATTTATAGATTAGAAGAACTTCGAGCCAAAAAAAGTCTAATAAAGTTTAAATCATAAATCCACTTTAATCAAAATGTGAAAACAAATTTAGCGTGGGGAGCGTAGAGTACTAGGCCTGATAAAATTGACCAAATATGAAATTCAAATCAAATTCTTTGAACTTTGTCCGAAATCAACAACCGAAAAAAGTGAACTGATAATAAATCAAAACCTGAAAATGGACCAACCTAGAATCACTCTAAGCATATAATCCAAATCAGACCAGAATCAGCTCATATTTGAACCAACTCCGATCTAAACGGACTCAAACCTAACACAATGGACCCCAACCCCAACCGATCGAAACCATTTCCGGCCCAAACATAAATAACTACAACCGAAACCAATTCACAACCAAACCAATTCATACCCGAACCCAAACCCGATTTTAAGCTAACCTAATCCAATGCATCTCAAGTGCATTTTGATGTTATTTTTTCTACTATTTAAATCATGTTTTTTGGATTAATAGGTTCAATTTGAAAACCTAAATTTTTATTTGTCTAATATGCTTAACTGAATTGGAAACCATCTGCTAATCGAATCAAAATTCAACACACCCAAGCATAATGCCCCTGACTACTTAGCTACATGTTTGCTAGTGAATATATAACATGTTTGTTTTATCTTTCAAAAATAAAGTCGTTTCCAATATGAACGAAAATTTTTAACTTTATTAAAAAGATTAAGAGCATGTTCTTTTCACTCTATTTTGACTGAATTTATTCTAAACTTATCTTATATGAACTTAGGGCCTGTTTTTTTCGAATTATTTTCAGACAGAATAAGTTCAGATAAGTTCAGTTCAGAATAAGTTTAGTTTAAAAAGTTTAGAATAAGCTCAGATAAGTTCAGTTCATAAAATTCAGAATAATAAGTTTAGTAAATAATTTCAGAATAAGTTCAGATAAGTTCAGTTCAAAGTAATTCAGAATAAGTTCAGTAAATAAAGCTCAGAATAAGTTCAGATAAGTTCAGTTCAGAATAAGTTCAGACAAAATAAGTCGAAGAGAACATGCCCTTATTCTGAACTTATTCTGAAGTTATTTACTAAACTCATTCTGAACTTAGGGCATGTTCTTTTCGACTTATTTTCAGACAGAAAGTTCAGATAAGGATTTGTTCTTTCCAACTTATTTTCAGACAGAATAAGTTCAGATAAGTTCAGTTCAGAATAAGTTCAGAATAAGTTTAGTTCAGAAAGTTCAGACTAAGTTCAAATAAGTTCAGATAAGTTTAGTTCATAAAGTTCTGAATAATGAGTTTAGTAAATAATTTCATAATAAGTTCAGAATAAGTTTAGATAAGTTTAGTTCAGAATAAGTTCAGTAAATAATTTCAGAATAAGTTTAGAATAAGTTTAGATAAGATAAGTTCAGAATAAGTTCAGTCAAAATAAGGTAAAAAAACAGGTCCTAAGTTCAGTTCAGAATAAGTTTAGAATAAGTTTAGTTCAAAAAGTTCAGAATAAGTTCAGATAAGTTCAGTTTAAAAAGTTCAGAATAATAAGTTCAGTAAATAACTTCATAATAAGTCCAGAATAAGTTTAGATAAGTTTAGTTCAGAATAAGTTCAATAAATAACTTAAGAATAAGTTCAATAAATAACTTAAGAATAAGTTCAGAATAAGTTCAGATAAGATAAATTCAGAATAAGTTCAGTTAAAATAAGACGAAAAGAACATGCCCTTATTCTAAACTGAATTTATCTGAACTTATTCTGAAGTTATTTATTAAACTTATTAGGGTCTGTTCTTTTCAACTTATTTTCAGGCAGAATAAGTTCAGATAAGTTCAGTTCAGAATAAGTTCAGAATAAATTTAGTTCAGAAAGTTCAGAATAAGTTCAGATAAGTTCAGAATAAGTTCAGTTCAGAAAGTTCAGAATAATAAGTTTAGTAAATAATTTCAGAATAAGTTCAGAATAAGTTCAGTTCAGAATAAGTTCGGAATTAGTTCAGTAAATAACTTCAGAGTAAGCTCAGAATAAGTTTAGATAAGTTCAGTTCAGAATAAGTTCAGTCAAAATAAGGCGAAGAGAACATGCCCTTATTCTGAACTTTCTGAATTGAACTTATCTAAACTTGTTCTGAACTTTCTGAACTAAACTTATTCTGAATTGAACTTACTTACGCTTATTCTGTCTGAAAATAAGTCGAGAAGAACAAGCCCTAAGTTACTTATTTATTTTGAATATTTGAAAGTAAAGCCTATTTAAAAAAATTCGGCATATAACATCCTTTTGTTTTCATTTTAATTTTGTTGAACTTGTTTGAAATGAGCTGTGCTTATTTCCACTAGATTGAACTAAGTCGAATTTGTATTTCATTGAACTGAACCAAACTTATTCTTATTGAACCGAACTTAGAACTTTTGTTGAACTAAACTTATTTCTATTGAATTCCGAACTTATTATTGTTAAACGTAACTAAGCTGAACTTATTTTGCTGAACTGAACTGAATTGAACATATTTTTATTGCAATCAATTGAACTGAGCTTATTTTTACTAAATTAAACTTATTTTTACTGAACTGAAATTGATCAAAAATTGACTTCAAATGTTGAAGCCCAAGTTGACCCGACTCAAAGGTACTACCACCTGAAGTTAATTGATGGACCTAACTTCAAGCAAATGCATCTCGTAAATGACCAGTGGTAAAATCGCAATAGTAATAGTCAATTAATAAATAATAATTAATAAACACAAAAAAGGGTGGGTGAGAATTAGAGACGGTAGTGGGGTGAGGAATCCCTATCTTTGCTGGGGTTCCATCCTGTATTGGGAAAAATCCTCATCCCGGACTGGGATATGAATGAGATTCAATCCCCGAGTGGGGATGGGGTGGGCACAGAGTGAAATTTTACCCCGTCCCCTTCCCCGCTTCGCCATAGGAAAAATTCCCGTCCTTATCCCCGCTTCCCTGTCGCTGATCGGGGGAAAAAACTCTTCCCTATTCCCATTTATAATTAAATTTGTATATAAGTCCCTCATTGATGAAAATGGGATTAAGGTTAAATAGATAAATTTAATTCAAAAATATTAGGTATGTAATCCCTCATTTCCTTCTTAGATTTTGATTGAGTTGTGTTTGACTTCTTAAACTTTAATTGAGTTGTGTAATTTGTGCATTAACGTTGGACTTGTGTTGCATGAATTTATGAAACTTTAATTAGTATTGAATTGTGAACTTTGATGAAGTTTGTTATACTTGTATTGCATGGAGATGAAATTTATAAGAGCTCTATATAATTAATTGAGTTAGGTCTCCTAAATAACTTAACCTTACATCCAAGATTTAACTTACAACACCATTTTTGCATAAGAGCAAGATCCATCAAGAACTAAATTTCCACTGAGAATAGGGACGAAGAGAAATTTTTTCCTCGTAATAAAAAATTGAACTTGGACGAAGATGGAGAATAATATGCCCTCGTTTCTAACCCGCCACGTTTGCCATTTCTAGTAAGAATATCAGCCTACGAGCCCAGCGTGTGGTCGGCGGTGTTAAAAAGCTCCCCTCTTGACTCTCTCGCGCGCGTCCACCGCACACGCGCTCAAACACATAGCAAATCAAAGCTTAGACAACACTTAACAATCACCCCCTCATCAACCCACCGTTTCCACTCTTTCTTTCCTTCCTTCCTTCCTTCTTCCCCTATAAATATCCCCTCAACTAAAGTTTCTTAATCTGTTGAAACTCTTCAAAATTCTCTCTCCTACGCCAACCGTAGTCTCTGGAAATAAAATTAATTCAGGGTCAAAACCCATCAATCCCAGAAAAAAAAATTGACTCTTGTTTTTCTATTCTATACATCATCATCATCAGGAGGACTCGTTCTATTTCAGGTACTTTTCACCATGTTTGTTGCTTAATGAATTAAATTGATCTTTCCTCTTTTGGGCTTCTTTCTTTCCATCCTTTTTCTTTTTGTCGAAAAGTTGGAGATTGAATTGAAGCATCCGAATTCGAGCAAGATGTTTCTCTGCTTAGTGATTCTTTCTGGGTTTGTGATTTTGAATTCTGGGTATTGGTTGTTTTGCTAATTTTGAGGACAGAGTTCCTTTTCTGAATTAAAATTTCGTTTTTTCATCGGGATAATCTTCAGTATTTGAGGAAAAAAGAACGAAATTTGGATGATTTGCTCTCTAGACTTTGCTTTCATGTTCCTGGGTGTGGATTGTTTTATTAATTGCATGTGAGGAAGTACAAGTTTCTAGTCAATGGTTGGGTGTTTTTTTTTTTTTTTTTTTGGTGGGTATAAAGTTGGAAATTGATTACGAGTCAAATTTCTCTTTCTAGAAGTGGGCTTTTTTTTTTTAGAACTCCATATTTTCTTTGAATGGAAAACTTAATTTGCTGACTATCTTGGTTAGTGGCATAAGCTTGGTCAGAAAACAAAACGCTCTCTGCGCTGCAGAATCTTTATTTGTCTTTTAAGGAAAATTTTGGAATTTGAGAGTGAAAATTTTGGTTGTGAATCTTGTCTTACTTTGTGGTTCCTGCTGACAAAAGGTTGAATCTGAGGATGAGAATTCATCAATCTCTTTTACTTTCCTATTTTCTTTATTGCTTGCAAATTGTTGTGAACTTAATTGAATTTTCTTGTAGAGGAGAGTTCTGTCCTGGAATTTGGTGGAAAGTGAGACATACTTTGGGATTTAATTAGCCATCAATTTGGTTTCACACCTTATCAGTTTGGACTTCTGGTGTGTTATTATATGTGTTCTTAGCTTGGGATTATTCTTATATCGGAGGAGGGGGAGGGGGGTTTCTTTTAGCTGAATGTCAGAACATTTTAAGGGATCTAGATATCTGGAGAAGAGCCTGGGAAATGAAGCATTTTTCCCTTATAATCTGACACAACTTTATGAATTGATTAGGAACAAAGAACGATTAGTTCAGAAAGGTTACAACTCCTCTAGGTATTGTACTAAAGAGATGTGAGTTAATAAGCAATTGCTTACTGACTATTGAGGCTGTTTCATTGCTTGTAGAGGTTTTTTTATTTTTTTTGGGTGGGGGGGGGGGGGGGGGAATATTTTTTTGGGGTTCATAAATGAGAAGGTTGATTTGTTGTCTACTCTGCTTTTGATTCGATAGTAATTCTCTCAGAAAAGGGGTAAAATGACATGGCCTTCCATCGCCTCTCATGAGGCCTTTGGCCTGTGCTTGTGTATCTTTCATCTCTTGGTTTGGTGGGGTGGGGTGGGAACGGGGGTTTCGATTCGATAGATCGTCACTTTCGGAAATGGCCTCTCTGGCCAATGGTAAGGGTAAGGTTAGTACATGTGGACTTTCCCATGTGGATTTTTCCAGAGTCCGTTGTGTGATTGTTATTGCTGTTGTTGTAACTTTCTGTCACTCAGAAAACATGAATCTATATGCAACAAGAACATAATAATTGTGAATGCGACTTTATTTAGGAATGTCTTACATAGTACGTGCACATTCTTTAACTATCTGTTTATCTGTTAGTTTGTCATTTTCAAGGAGATGGGGAGTGGGCGGATGCTTAGTATGTAATTTTTATATAGGGAAAGATCATATAGCTTGAAAGTTAAACTTTCATTGCCAGCATTCCAAGGCAGGGGTAGGATTGTCTACACCTTGATCTCCCTATGAGCATGGTGATCCTTCCTGGGATTGTGTTATAGAATAAAGAATGTGGTTCTGCTGTAATGAGACTTATGTACTATCAAATGATGAATCTGTTTAGAACTTCCTGCTTATTTTTTCTGCAAAATTTTAGGAGACTTGATAAACTATAGTTCTCTTGAATTTACAGGTGGATATTGGAGTTCACAGAATAGTATTCAGATCAAAGTGCTTGTGCTTAATTGGAAGCTCAAATTGCTTGAGCTGTTTATAGAGCTCCAACTGATGCTATCTCATGGACTCACATCAGTTTTTTGGATTTAATCTGACCAGTGTTGATCCGTCGTACTTTTCTGCTCAGTACAGTCCGCCGTCAGTGCCAAATAGGATGTTTGCATCACTGAAGCTCAACTCTAGAGGTTCTCCTGTGTCTCCCTTCTCAACTCAGTTAGATTGTGATACGGTTACTACATTGAGTGATAGTCAAGAGCATCACAGCTCAACGGGGAGTCTATCAACAAGAAGCCCTTCTTGTAATTCTTCCCTTGAAACGAGCAGTTATCATCATTTATCGACGAATGGCCCGTCCTGTAATTCTGCCCCTGAAACTAGCAGTTATCGTCATCGGTTCAACGCGAGTCCCGTGGGATATTCCCATCAAGGCACAGATTATGGAGCGAGTATGAAGAGCGCTCTGCAGGAGCTAGAGACTACTCTAATGGGTGCAGATGGTGAGGAAGTATCTGCTGCTAATCAACCTATGGGGGGAAGTCGTCAGTCCGGGATCCCAAGTCAGAGATCGAAATCATTGAGCGAAGATACACAGGGTTCGCATCCTACTCAGCCTGATTCATCATCTCTTTCTAGGGTGAGAAGATCAGGAGATGAAAGCCAGAGAGAGAAACGCCACAAGGCAATGGAAGAACCAGCGGAACTACCAAGTTTGCCACCTGGTGATTTGAAGCAGTTGCTAATTGAATGTGCGAGGGCTTTATCGGATAACCGAATAGATGACTTTGAGAGTTTGGTTAAACGGGCGAGGAAAGAGGTCTCTATCTCGGGTGAGCCTATCCAACGTCTCGGTGCCTACATGATCGAAGGGCTTGTGGCAAGGAAGCAGTCTTCGGGGACTAACATCTATCGGGCTCTGAAGTGTAAAGAGCCTCTTGGAAAAGACTTGCTCTCCTACATGCACATCCTTTATGAAATATGCCCTTATCTCAAGTTTGGTTATATGGCTGCGAATGGAGCGATAGCTGAAGCATGTAGAAATGAGGATAACATACATATTATAGATTTCCAGATTGCACAGGGCACTCAGTGGGTTACTCTATTGCAAGCCCTAGCAGCAAGACCTGGAGGGCCACCTAAGGTGCGAATTACAGGCATTGATGATCCTGTTTCTAAGTATGCTCGTGGTGCTAGCTTGGAGGCTGTTGGGAAACGGTTAGCGTCTCTATCTGAAAAGTTCAAAATACCCGTCGAGTTCAATGCGTTGCCCGTTTATGGACCCGATGTCAGGCGGGAAATGCTGGATGTGAGGCCCGGGGAGGCTTTGGCCGTTAATTTTCCATTGCAGCTTCATCACACTCCTGACGAGAGTGTTGATGTGAACAACCCTAGGGATGGGCTTCTCAGAATGGTGAAATCGCTTGGTCCTAAGGTAACCACTTTGGTTGAGCAAGAATCAAACACCAACACTACCCCTTTCTTGACCCGGTTCATAGAGACCCTTGACTACTACTCAGCCATGTTTGAGTCTATAGACGTGACCATGCCAAGAGACCGCAAGGAGAGGATCAATGTTGAGCAGCATTGTTTGGCTAAGGACATTGTGAATATCATAGCTTGCGAGGGCAAGGAGAGGGTGGAGCGTCATGAGCTTTTTGGGAAATGGAAGTCGAGGTTTACCATGGCAGGGTTCGGGCAGTACCCGTTGAGCTCATACGTAAACTCTGTGATAAGAAGCCTACTCCGGTGTTACTCCGAGCATTATACTCTGATAGAGAAGGATGGTGCCATGCTTCTGGGTTGGAAGGGCCGAATGCTGATTTCAGCTTCGGCATGGCATTGATCATTCAGACCAGAATACAACAAATACAAAGTCACAAGCTCCATACTGGTTTGTTAATTGATTTCGACGAGCAATAATGGCGGAGTACAAAGGGCAAACACCACATCTTTAGACAGCAGGTATGCTAACTGAGGTAGCCTTCATGCAAATCTCCTCTGTTGGGAAGTTTTCACCATTGTTTTATCATAGAATTAGGAGTTTTCTGTGGTTGTATTTACTTGTGATGCAGGGTACAGGATCTAGTCCAGGGGTGAAAATACACACATGAGAGTCAATACTGTGTTTTGTGTTAACTAGTGTAGATGATAGAGAACAAAACCCCTGCTTTATTGTTGTTTCGGATCCTTGGCTTTATATTGAGTTTCTTTACAGTTACTAGCATTTTTTCGATCATTAGTTGGGCAAATCTCGAAATGCAGAAATGAGAGTAAAAAGACAGCTTATGCTAAAAGATGCTCTTAGTCGGCGCAGACTCTAAGCTTGCTTTCTTTTCTCCATATCCTTTCTCAAACTCATAGTGATCCTTCTATTGACAGGTGATTCATCACCTATGTAGTCACTCCAATTTTCTTACCAAGTTGAATAGCCTCTTTAGCAATTTCAGTTTGACTCGGCGAATCTTGCAATGCGTTGCACGACTCTTTATAAGCATTGATCATCTTCTTTCTTTGGCTTCTAGAATGATCCATATTGGCTTGCATGTCCAACTTGTTAGGAGCAATCACAATATTCAAAGAGCTATTAATCTCTTCTTCATTTGTAGATGACTCCGAAGGATTAGTTGGCTTTTGCGAATCCAATTTTCCAATATAAACTGAGTGACTTCGTGCAATTCCAATAAATTGAGATATTATTTCGCTACTCGAAGAATCAAGGTCAAAGCAACCATTGACTCTATCAGCCCCATCATTTGCACTTACTAGCATATTACAGAACACAATATTGAATCCCAAGCATGCAAACTTTCATTGAATATAGGCAGATATTCGATACCCACACACAGACCCAAAATAAAAAAGAAAAAAGGGCCTTGGTATATGTCAATTTTAAACAATTTAATTTAAAACTAGTAATTAGTAGAGAATTCTTTTCCTTTTTTAAAAAAAAAATGGAACAAGAGTAAAATACAATTTAATTTAAAACTAGTAATTAGTAGAGATTACATTAGTGGTTAAGTATGAAAATACGCAATGGAATAAACAAATCCTTCCATAATAATTAATGTTCTTAAAATAGAAATGACATTGGAGTTATATTGATTGCATGATTTGTTATTATTAGAAATAATAAAGTAAAAGAAAATTTTATAACATCGTTGATTTATGTCTAATCTGATTTGTGCATCCAATGTGCATGTCCTACACAATTTTTTAATTTTTAAACTTTTTTTAATTTTTAGTGTGTCAGATATGTGTCTCGGTGTTGTATCAGTGTCTTGCACGTATCTAACGTGAGATACAAGACCCGTGAGAACTTCTAACAAACTCTCAAGCTGTCTATTAACTCTACTCTCTTTTTATTTTGAAGTTGTATTTGTAATTTGTTCATTTGTATTTGTAAGCGTGGATGCATTTCGTGTGCCTTTGATGTGTTGTGCCATTGTTGAGGTGACCTTGTTATCTCGGTGGTCTAGCAGCCTTTTTTTTTTGGGCCTTGAATTCTCTATTTCACTAGAATCGAGCTACTGTTGGTCCAATAGGAGATAAAACTCTATTCTGGTAGCCATTTTGATTCCTCATGAAAGCCATTCACGACATTTATCATCCGTCCATGCATGGCTCTAACATATGAGTCATATTTTCCATGTAAAGACTGATGTTAGACAATTTCACAACTATTTTTTTTTTTCCCCCGAGTAATCTTTTACATATGTTCTCCTACCATCATATATAAAAGTGACTAAGTTGCTGTGGCATTGACATTTGTTATATTCTTATTGGTCGCTATATTATTTATTTTGTTAGCTATGAAATAATTATTATTCAAGGAACATTAACCAATTTACGCAGAAAGCACACACAACTGTCAAAGTCCACCATTGTTTAGAATAGTAATAAATTATCAACCAATTTAGATAATTGAAATACTTGAAGATCTCAAAGTGTTCTACAATTTGACCACGTAAGGTCCCATGCATGAAGTTGGTCAAAAAGTAGAAAGGAATTAAAGAAATATAAGGAATATAAATAAAAGCCAACTTATATGGGAATAATTTGAATGAGATATATCGTGACAATGTACAAAATACATTAAGACAATTTTCCAATAAATGATTCCTATACATTTATTTTTGTATAAATGGTAGTTTCAAGATCTTTACTTATGACGGTTTGGGAGTTTCTTTCGCTGCAAAATTACAGCCGAATGAATTTTGACGAACTATTTCGACGGAAAGTTAATTTGTCAGAATTTTTGACGGAAAGTAAGGAATTTTTGTTTTTAATAGATTTTGGAC
The DNA here is from genome assembly GCA_029747015.1 of Carnegiea gigantea. Lineage (NCBI taxonomy): Eukaryota > Viridiplantae > Streptophyta > Magnoliopsida > Caryophyllales > Cactaceae > Carnegiea > Carnegiea gigantea. The sequence continues at coordinate 169,218 of JAKOGI010000356.1, read as the reverse complement.
GGATATTGTATGTATGTGAACAAAATTAATTTAGAAGAAAGGATAATTTGGATTAATTAGAAGTTATACACCAGAATAGAAGACTATGAAATCTTTTTATGTATTATGGACATTGTGTACATGATTAAATCAAATAAGATGCAATCAAATACAATGCGTGTAAAGTTAAATGTCAAACATATAATAGTAGACAGAAAGCCAAAGAAAATTGTAATATTCGTTTACAATGGATGAAAAATAGAAGTGAAAAGTAATAATTGATGAAAAATAGAAGTTATACAAATAATAATTGGCTTAGAAATATAGCTAAGAAAAAGACAGAGGAAGGATTGGTGTAAACTTCAAATATGAAACGAACTTGCATTATATAGTTTCAAGACAGGAACTTAAGTGAAAATGTTGCTCTGAGATCGGGGGATTAGAGGAGAAGTATAAATTATGTACGTTCCGACTCGGGCTCAGGCTCGTTTACTCACCGAGCTGAGCCAACCTAACAAAGCTCGAGCTTAACTCGGCTCGGCTGGTTTACACCCCTAACTGGGCTAGGGTATCAAAAGGAAGAATAGCCCAATGAGGCTAGCCCTCAGGAGCTCGTGTTCCACTACCTCATTACTCCCCCACGCAAATATCCAGAATCAAATGTAATCCAATCATGCGATTAACAATGTCTTTTTTTTTTTTTTTCCTTTTTTTCCAACATAGAAATGGGGTTTTCATTCAATTAATCACCAAATCCATTATAAATGTCCTCAACAATCAAATCAAGGACTTGATTTGGACAATTCCCTAAGCAAATCCGAACAGAGAGGTCATAGGGTTGAAGATTGGTAAACGTGTGAGCCACCCTATTTCCCATACGTTGATCATGGAACAATGCCTTTCTCTTCCCAAGCTATTAATTAAAAACAATGTTTTCTAAGAAAATGAACTTTCATATCAATTTTTCTAATGTTTGATACAGTATAAAATAATCATGAGACAAGTTTATGGATAGTTTTTTTTAAAATTTTTTTGGCTATGAAGTATGTTCTTTAGCTTTCAATTAATGACTATTTTTAAAAAAATAAATGATAAATTTATTGATTAAAAATCATACGTCAGCTATAAAAGATATCAAGTTCAAACGAAAAGACATCTAAAGCACTTTAACTTTTGACAAATATTAATAGGTTAGAAATAGTATGAAAATATTACCTCTTACCCAAACTAACCCTATTTTGTTTGTGGTTAATGAACTTGCTATATGTTGTCTGTTACATGAGATTGAGTTTGTCTTTCATGTATCCAATTTCAATCAAGGATGGAAGTGGACAATTATATTGACTATAATGACTAAATTGAGACAAATAAAATAGACACTAGCCATAAAAAGACATATGAATCATGAAGTCTTAGCTTAGTGGTGAAGACAGAGGTACTGAGTACATTAGGTCTCAGGTTCGATTTTCCTCTCCCCCCATTGTATTGTTATTGTATTATATTGCCCTTTGCAGTTCCTACGGACCAAAAAATAAAAAGACATATGAAGTATTCTATTTAAACGAGACAAATGGTGGTGGAATTGACGGTATTGGCTAGTAAAGTGAAGGAAGAGAGCAGGTGAGGAAAACAAGAGCGAGAGGAGAGAACGTGGATGGGAGCATTACCCGAATCCAAAAAATTCGATCAAAATTCATTCCATTTAGTGCCTGAATAGGTGATGAAAACGAGTTTTAAGTGGGTATAGGTATGGCTATGGGTATGGATATTGCGTTTGAAAAAAAGTATGAGTATGGGTATGGATCGTACTCGATGGTATATCCGATTTGCTAGTAAAAGGCCCCCTAAATGCGATAAAGCCCAAAAATAAATGTTAGGCATGAAACTCTAATTGTGTAGTGTTTATTTATGTAGAAATGCAAAATTAATTTTTTTTAACAATTTTAACTTCCGTAAGTTTATTGCCATATTTTTAGTAGTGTCACATAAAATTGCTAATTAAATATAGGGTGTATGAAAATATGGGTTGAATGTGGGTGACAATTTACACGCTCTATATATACCTGAATAAAATTCGTAAACTTAAAAAACCCGATGGATATGAGTATGGATATAACCATTCAAAATCCGACCGATATGGGTATAGGTATGAGTATGAGTATGATTTTTGAAAATTGGTATGAGTGTAGGTATGACTCAAGTCACCCTGAACCCGCCCCACGCCCATCCCTGGGAGAGAATGCAGTGGAAGGGAAGACATTGAAGATGTTTTTACAGTTGTCCCTTAAATTATCGTGGATTAAACATAGAAGGGGTGACAAAGTAGCTAATTATATATGTTATTAGAGAAAGAGAAATTAGTAAATTAGCAATTAGAGCATTCCTAGCCCACATTTCATACTTTGGAACTCTATCATGTTACATTAGTAAAAGTTTCAATTTTTTGGAACTCGTATTCCTTCCGTTGCTCAACCCATGAAACTCCAACTTGAATCACTTAATAAAGTATTTGTAATGAACTCCAAAGTGTATACACGTTTCTCGATTTTATAAAATATCCATTGATGAAACTAAGTATTTATCTTTTCCCTTTTTGTTGTTCCTTTTGTCTAACATTAGGTTGTAATTTCACTGCTTTATGTTGCATGCTTTCTTTTTCATAGTGCAAACTTAATTTGTTTCTTAGTTTGATCGATAGTGTTCGTCATGATGATTGGGCGGTATTTGGATGCATCTCATCCCAAGATTGTTCCGCATCCGGATCTAAGTCTTTGGTTCGAACCAACAGAGTTAAAGGATCCGCAGACTAGGGACTATCCAGGGACTTTTTAAAACCTTCTTTTATTCAAGCATATGTCAATTCGAGTGAGGGCTTGTTAGAAGAGGGAAATTTTAGTTTTGTTGCTTTCTTTTCTAAAAAAAATCACTCTACAACTGTATGGTTGATATTTTCTTTGCTTTGGGGAATTAACTAGATTTCTAGAGATCGGCTAAAATTGGGGCAAATTGGATTGAGAAGCAACCATGCTCACTGATCCAAACAGTGTTCGCTATTTGGACTAGTGAGCATGAGCGCCCATTCGCCCAAAAAGCATAGGCGTGCTCGTCTGGGTTAGATTACTATTGCATTGGTCTGGCCCAAACAGTTAAAGTCGTCTGGGCCAGGAGCACAGGCGTGCTTTCCAAACCGCAAGTCCAACCTCAAGCCTTGATTTGGCAGTTGCCTTTTGACACAAAGAATAAAATTTTAATTAAGTTCACCCAGTAATGAGCGAAGCCATTTATGAGTAGTGGTGTGCAAACAAAACCCCAAAATCAAAAACTGAACCGAAAAACCGGTTGACCGAACAAATTTTTCAAGGAAAAAAAAATTTCGATTTTCGGTGTCGTTGTGATTCAGACAATTTGAAAATCGAAGGTTCTCCCATAGTTGATGTTTTTTTCAATTATGATAATGAATTCTTCTCAAGCCGTTGATTTTCGATAATGAGATCATGGCCATTGGTTTGATTAAAGTTAACTTGTTGTAACCGGCCACGTGAGCTTCCATTTCTCAAGGGACTCTCTCTCCTCAACCCCTGTGCTTTCTCTTTCCCCACCATTATCAATCATCATCACCACCCACCATCTCCAACACAATCCAGAAAACATGCAAAAAATGGCATCAGCCATCAACAGGAGTTCTTCTTTCTCGTTAAGCTCATCTTCATCTCTGTCTTCTCCCTACGTCTGCTGCTACTTCTTTCTCTCTCCAAAATACAGATGAATTTTACTTCCAAAATCCCAACCCAGTCAAATTAAAATTGACAAAATCAAATTTAATTGAAGAATCATCGTTGCAAATCGAACTCAATCCAGAAAACACCACACTTCAAGTAAAAAAAAAAAAAAAAAAAAGCTGTTAAATTTCATACCCAATTAGCCATAGAAGTCATTGCCCAGTTATGGAAATTCTCAAAGTGACGCTGGGAATGATCTCCATTGAGATGAGCTCACCATATTTGGAGAAAAATGAGAACTAATTTTCCAGTGCATCCTATTGGGTATCAAAAGATGTTTGCTTGTTAAGGAAAAAAGCCAAAAGCAAATTGACCAACTAAAAAAGAGATGCCAGACCAAAGCATATTAAAGATCCAACTGGAGTTCTTCTTTCTGGAAGTAATGAAGGAGGTAAGGTGCGAGCCTAACGCAGGTGATGAACATCTCGAAGAGGGCTAAGTTACCACGAAGCTCCTTCATGGCTTCCTCTTTGCCGGGCTTCTGTCTAAACATCCCAAACATCTTTCTTTCTCTTTCTTTCTCTCTGATCTTGAATTCTGGGCAATTAGCTTCAAGGGGAGAGGATAGCAAAAGGAGAACAAAAGGGGAAAGAATCATAAATTTAGTGAGAAAAAGAAAAACAGAGAAATCTGGACATCAATGGCGTCGGAATGGGGGCATTGACATCACTTAAATTGACAGTGATGTTACCAATTACCAAGGAGCTCTGCTTCAACTTGGCTAGAGAGAGAGAGAGAGAGAGAGAGAGGGGAATGGACAAAAATAACTGACCCTGAAAAGGAGGAAGGGAACAGAGAGAAATAGTAAGTTAACCTGTTCAGTAGGTAACAAGTTACTAACTTGAACGGTTTAGATTTATCACTTTTGAATCAATAGTTTGTATTTGTCTATTATCATAGTTGAAAAAAAATTCAATTATGGTAGAATTTTGCTTTGAAAATTCGGTTAACCGCCGATTAATCGAACAGAAAATAATTTTGTTTTTAAAAAAATGTACATGAAAAATAAAAAAAATTAGGTAAGAATGTGCACTTCTTTATTATTTATAAATGGTAACCAAAGTTTAATTTGCATAAAAAAAAATTTAAACATAAAAAAATGAAAAATTTAGCTAAGAAAGTATACGGGTTTTATTATTCGTGAACGTTTAGCGGGCAACCGAATCGAAAAATTGGTTAACCGACTTTTTTAATTCGGTTACGGTGTGGAATTTTTTTGAATCGAAAAACTGATTAATTGATTTTCGGTTAATCGAAACTCTAATTAACGAGTTTGCACACCCCTATTCATGAGTACTAGGAGACTACAGCTATCGCCAACGTGCATAATAGGCAACAAGGTGCCATCCCAACCATTCACAAGACTAGAGCCAAAATAACTTGACATAGTAAGGAGCTTACCATTGTCAGGAGTCATATGAGAGACATCAATAGAATTTGATGCCAGATTTGTTTACCAGCATATACAGAATTGAATGTAGCATATGCAAGGAGCAATAGTTGTTGGTAAGGTTGATAACGACTAGGAAAAGCATCAGTGGAATGATCTGGAGCATGATAGATTTGGCAAATACATTAGGATGAGATCCTGATATCTTTTCTGACCGATTAGTGCGTACAGACAAACTGTGAGTATCTAAAGCAGAAGCACAATAATTACGTAATGATGAAATGTCCGAATTACCAATACAATACCAGTAGACATACTCCTGGAGGTGGAATCATTCTGCCAAGTGGCGCGGTTGTTGGTGCGGTTCCTTCCTCTATTGTTTCCACCTCCACCCTTGTTGTTCCAGTTCTGATGACCACCATTACTCTTCCCTTGACCATTATTACAATTATTATTATTTTTATTGTGAGAATCACTCCCTTGATTGTTATTACTAGTACTAAGAGTTAGTGGCAGATCTAGACGTATAAAATAGGGGTGTCCATGTATTAAACCACCCATTTTCGGAGTGTTCATATATATCAATTTAATCCCTTTTAAAATATGGCTCATTAGAATTTTTTATTTTGGCTAGGGATGTCCATAGACACCCTAACGTACAACATAGATCCGCCAATGCTAAGAGTATCAAGTAGGCCGAATGAACCTGAGTTTCTCTATTGGATTGAAATTTCATCTGCTGCTCAGAGAAAGTTAGTTTGGACAGTAAATCATCAACGATGTGACAACCAGACATCATAGAATAAGTAGTAACAAAATTATGATAATCAGGTGGCAATCTAGACATAGTAAACTGAATCAACTCAAGATCAGAAATAGGACTCTGAATAGCAATAAGAGAATCAACAAGGGTTTTAATATGACATAAGTAATCCTCCATAGACCGATCAGAGCCCTTAGATACGTTAGTGAGCATACCTTGAGATCCAGTGCTCTAGCCGAGCTAGTAGTATTAAAGCGAGAGGCAAGGTGGGTAAAGCATGAGATATATTATATACCTCACATAATGTATCTTTGGATATAATAGCAAAGATCATGCCTGAATGAGTTGATCGACCCGAAGCCAATAAGAGTAAACCAGATTTGGCTGATGAAGACCTAGAACTACCAAAGTTGTAGAGGGCGGTTGCAAGATAGTTCCACGAAGCATGCCTTAGAGTTGATGCATGATGACACATGATGTAAGTTGCATTTCCCAGGACAAGTACTCAAGCAAGAGCCGTGGTAACATAAGTAGTGATATTCATGGTCCACACTGATGAAGGAAGGGGTGGAAGGCTACTGCCGTGGCCCGATAGCAATGAAGATGGTGACCAGGACCCATGGAAGCACCTAGCACCAGGGTATCGCGAAGTGGAAAGGGCGTGGTATAGTGGGTCGAGGTAGCTGGAGTATGGCAAGGCATCCTATGTTGTGACCACAGTGAGGGGACTGAGGCTGCACCTGAGGCTAAGCGAGACCGAGAGATGAGGCGATGAGAGACGGCTGAGTGGATGGTGGCAGGGGAGGAAAATTAAATTGTGAAGAAGAGCCTTAATTGAGTGTTTTAAGTTGAATTTGGTGATTGGAAGCAAGTTCCCCGTGGACACGACCGTACTTGACGGCTTCAAGCTACCAGCTAAGCCGTGCACTTGTGGTAACAATTTAAGACAACAAAGATTTAGAGAAAGGAAAAGCTCACCGACCCTAGAAGTCCGGATGTATATTTATATGACAATGTACAAATGTAAAATTACAATTATGTCTCCACTCTCTATTAACAAAATTTTAGTTAAGTTCACCTAGTAATGAGCAAAGCCATTCATGAGGGACTAGGAGGCGTGGTTCTTACAATCGCGAGCGAATTGAAACTAAATGTAATTCTTTCGCATAAAACATTATGACATACCAAAATAAGAACTGCTTTATACTTTTTTTCCCCCCACCTATATAACATACACTAACATGGACGCATCAAGCATATGAATAGTGGCTAAGTTGCAAGAACAAATAAGATAACATACATGAGACAACATACTCTTGAAAGAGAATTGAAAATAAATCTTATAGGCATTACATTGCCATCTTAGATCATGTAAATTAGAAACTGCAAACTTATAATACACTTTGACAAGCGATGAAACACAATAGTCGTACACAAATATAAGCGCAACAATCAATAGCTACATTACCTTCTTGAGCCGTTCTCAACCACTGCAAACCAAGAACAAACTACCAAACCCAATATTCATGGCCTCATTGATGGAGATTTATTACGAATTGGTCACATAATCTCAACGGGATCGACAAGCAATGAAACAAGGTAGCGCTTGGTGTTGATAGAATCACTATAGCCATCTTCGACCTTGTAAAGTAGCTCCATAACTCGGGCATAGTTGAGGATACGCAAAAGAAGAGGCATGGGAGGGCTTTGAGGATTAAAAAATGCAGCGTTTAAATCCTTCCATGCATCATCAACTTGCTTGTAGAGCTCCCTACATGCCTCCTCCTCTGAGACTCCATTCTCCTGAATCATGCATTCTGCTGCTGAAGGTATATGTTGCCTTTGCTGCTCAAACTGCATGCAAATTAAGTACACATCGTATAATATTCATTCTCGAAACTTATTCCACATTTACAACACAATTGATGCCTGCATCTTAGATTGTTTACCTGATGTGAAACAATGTCATCCATGAACCTGCATATAAGACATGCAGCTCGAAGCATTTGGGGTTTTCCAATCAACCAATCAAAGGCTTGCTCCGTTGCGATCTCTCCCATTCCGACAAATGATGCCAATGTAAGCATAGGATAAGTAGTGCTATCAAATGCAATTTTCGTATACACTTCCATTGTAGGTGCCAACGCCTTACTTTGATAATCTGGCAGCCATTTTGATTCCGCATGATAGGTCTTCACTAAGTCTTTCATCTGCCCATAAATGATGACACCACGTTTTCTTTTTGCCCCTTACGTAAAGTCTCAAAATAAGATTTTTGTAAGACAATCTTACTCAAGTCTTGTACATTTGTTTTCCCCTACCTATAAATTTGATTGAAACACAACCTTTGCTGCTCTTTGTCCAATCCTATGTAGTAAATTATTGAGGTCTGAAAACTCCTAACTTGATAGCAAACCACATTTCTAATTTTTGGGACATAGCATTTTTTTTAAAATTTTTGTAATCAGAATTAATGCTGAATAAATAATTTGGTGTTATCATCCCTCTAAACTATTTTCAATTTTTACAGGTCCAAAAAATTATTTTATAAAAGCTAAATGGACTAAAATATAAATTTTTTTCCCAAATTACAAGTATGAATATACTTACTGCGTTTTTGGCATAGCTTACTGTGGATGATCTCCCAATGATTGCTAGTTCTTCTGCCATTTCGTCGTACACTTCGAGTAATGTTTGAAACCAAATCTTCATGTACTTGGGTAGTTCATCCATGGCGTTGATATCCCACCTAGCAAGGTGGTCCAAATTCAAAAAAAAAAAAAAAGCAAAAACGTACTCCGAAAATTCTCTTTCGAAAACTTTATGCTAACTATTTCCAAGCGAAACTACAATCGAAGGAGTTTTCTCTCTTGCTTTTTTCCCCGGGGGGAGGAGCAGGTAAGTTGTTAAATCCATATGTATAATCGACAGATATTGTATGTACATGTTTAAGCTTATGTATATGTTCAAGAGCACTGTCATTCTCCAACAGATATTGTGTATGGAGATCAAGAAATATTACCTCTGAATTGCTTGGGTGAAGAGCTCTAACTCTGCCTGTATACCAGAGACGTTGTCAAAAAGGTCATCTAGAATTGAAGTCATGGCAGTTATTTTGGTGACGAATTTCCTGCCCAAGGCATATCGAGGTTCATAGTACACTCCAACCTTCCAAAAGTAGCCCTCCGGTGACCTGTCTCTTGCAAATGGGAAGTTCACCACCACATCTACCTTTTTCCACCATCTGCATTTGTTTTTTTTTGGGGGGGGTGTTCATAGTACACTTCAACCAACCAAAAAAATGCTAATTTGACACAAAAGACAAGAGGGATAACTAAAAGCCTCAAGAAAAAATAATTAGCGTACCTCGAAATAATGCTTAGTTCTTGATGGTGTTGCCTTTGTAGTATGTTGAAATCGAGCTTCGCAAATTTGAGTAGAACTTGATCATGAAACTCGTCTTCTTGATAGAAAGACATAAATTCCCTTGCATACATTCTCGGAAGGGCTTTGCGCATAGGTCGTGATAGAGCATGCAGGACGTGTTTGGCTAGAGAAGGTGCAAGATAAGGTACCAATTCTTTGAGTTTAGTTTTACTGAGCTCAAGAGCGTCTTCTAGTATGTCCTCTTCATGCACCCTTAGATATGTTGCTTCATACAAACCTAACAATTCTTGCGCATCCCTTGACATCAACCCAACCTTAAAACCATTCTTGTCATCTTTGAATTTGGTGAATATATCTGCACAAACTCGGCAAATTATTAGATACATTCGAGCATTTGTCCTCTTACATATATATATAATATATATATATATATATATATATCTATATATATTATATATATATATATATATATACATATATATATATATATATAATATATATTATAATATATATATATATCTATATATATATATATATATATATATATATAGATATATATATATATATATATATATATATATATATATATATATATATATAATATATATATATGTATATATATATCGTATATATATTATATATATGTATATATATATAATATATATATATATATATTATATATATATATATATATGTATATATATATATATATATATATATGTGTGTGTGTGTGTGTGTCTCTCTCTCTCTCTCTCTCTCTCTCTCTCTCTCTCTCTCTCTCTCTCTATATATATATATATATATATATATATATATATATATATATATATATATATATATATATGTACAGCTGAGAGACTAATTTCAAGTGTGTATGGGTGTATGTAGCTGTTGCAGATAGTCAAATTTCAACTAGACCTTGTGGTGCTAGTCAGTTCAACTAGTAAAATTTCTTGAGGAGCAACTAGTTAGAGACCTAAGTTTGAATCTTTCTTACATTGACATTTGCACGTTTGTGTTTACATAGCAAAATATGTGTGTGCGCTTTTTATATTTAGAGGCTCAAAATTCAACGCTACATATAGTAGTTTGGATAGTATATATCTTACCACTAGATGCAAAGAACTATGTTGCCTCAGGAGACGAAATTTGAGAGAAACATAATAAAGGTCATCCTCATAGAGGCCATTTTTCTGGTTATAGTTGTCATGATATTCTTGCAAGACAAGCCCTATTTCTTCTTCAAAGTGATATGCCACCCCAAGCCTTTCTATTGCATCAATGAAGCCGAGTTTATCCTTTGGATTCTCAATTGCAGTCAAAAGCTTTTTCCTCACTTCTTTTTTGAGCTCATCAAGTTCATGCTCTTCTTGGCATATGATGTCCTATATTATCATCAAGAACATAATGAAAATTGATGAGAACTCTACAAGTTAAGAAAATGTTGAAGCAATAATTTTGAAGGACAACTTTCTCTTAAGTCATGCTGCGAGTACAAAACTACTAAACTGATCAAAAGTGTATTTACCATTAACTTGTTGAAACAGAGATCTGCTTTTCTCCTTTAGATTTATTCTTGTAAAGAGATTATCAATGTAAATATTGTATGACTTTTCTTGAATAAAATTTCTTTGTCTATTTTAAAAAAAATATTTTTTTTTCCATGTTCTTGTTAGTGGACTCGAATCAATAATTTCTAGTTCCGCCCTATAGGGGATCCATTCTTATTACCTGAGGAGAGGGAGTGTAATTGAGGAAGTGGTCACCCCAGAGGTCTGGATGATATTGAGCAAGGGAACAATTTTTGATCTCCTTTGATGAAGCATTTTGGCTAGCTACTCCAGCAGAGTTTTCCATGATAATTCAATATTATTAGCTGCAAATTTTATGAGGAATTGTATTGCTTGAAGGTAATCAACCTCCTATGCATTGATGTCCTTTTATATTACTAAGGAGAAGGGGAGGACGGTGGTTGGGAGAATGACAACAAATACCCCTTAGTCAACAATCTAACCTTTTCTTATCATTCAACACAATATTGGGTGGTTATTAATTACGGAACTCCTTCCACGTCAAATTACTTATCATGTTTAGGTATTGGTTAAATCATTCAGTAAGTCGGGTAAGTTAGGGACTAAATCTTCGATCAGCAACCCATTACACTCCCAGTTACGCATAGGCCTATTTTCTATTTCCCCTTTTGGGTTTCTATTTCCTTTTTTCAATTTTCTGCTTTTAATTTTTTGCTTTTGGGTGCAGAAGAGAGGCAAAGCCCTAAAAAAAAGTATTATCACTTAGAATTTCTGGGCCAATTGACCCCTACGTCATTTGCATTTAAAACATCCATGACCTTTCTAGGAGAGGAATTAAAGAAAATCACTCCTACATCCCTATCAATTCCTAAACTCACTAACTTGTCTGCCACATGATTAACCTCTCTAAAAAAATTGTGAGAATTTAAGTTGGTTTTAAAAAGGTCGACCCAAATCTCTTGAAAATGACATGCCTTTGTCCCAAATGCGGCAAACTTTATGATGCATAATGTTTGGTGTTTTATTAATGAGATTATTGTATTTTATTTCCAAAAAAGAAAAACTCAAATACTATTCTCCACTAGTGGACTATGACAAACTATATTGGAAAACAATAGGTTATATGAAAAAGATGAGAATTAAGCATGGCTCAAATGCGACCATAATAATTAAAATTCGTATTTTTGTTTAGCCATAGATGTATTCCAGATATTGATAATAAAAGTATCTTTAGCACAAGAGAAATCATATTGCATCGACAAAAAGTAAAACTACACTGATTCATTGTAATTGATTTATATTAGTTTTTATTCATAAATACCATATTTTTGTGGTGATATTTTTCATTACATTACACCGTGTTGTGTTAGTACTTAGTATAATTTCATTGTCTACTTTTATTAGTGTATTTCGAATGGTTGTTGGCACAGTGTTTATTAGGAAATTTCTTAAATTTGTAACCTCAGGATTATAGCCTATATGTCTGAAATTCCCTTATTTGGAGGGATCTTGGGGGTTATTTATGTGCTAAGTCTCTCATTAGTCTAGTTTGATTTGTGTGTCTACTCTTTCATCCATGGGCAACCTCCATAGTTCTTCTAATACAAAGAGTCTGGTACAAGGAGAGTAGACCTGGCCCAACTTACAAAGACTAGAAATTTGAATCGAATAACCCGAGTTTATACCTAATTCGACATTCAGAATAATACTTTGACTTCCCAACGGTCTTTTTCTAGCATCGCTTTGCATTGCATGATAGGCGGCTTGTGAATTGGGTCCCAGGTGCCGTTCCCTCTCTTTCCTACTATAATCATTAAGATGGCTTGTAACCATAGCCTTTTTATTCCCATCGAGCGAGCCATACAAAGTCCATGAAACACTACTTTGAGCTGCGCCTTTACTAACATACACACTCCAAAATTCTCACTAAATCCTTTGATCCATTTACCTTAGGCATTTGGATCACTCCTCCTACTGCTGTTATCAATGGGTTGCCTTTACAAGCACCATCCAGTTTTAACAATGCCCACCCCTCCAGTGAAGTGTCCTAGCAGACATAGACCTCAGTCCCACCACCACTCATAGGGATAGTTGCAACTCCATCCAATTCCAGGGTGTAACGTCCCGACCTCTCCCCGGGTCACTAACAGTTACTATGAATGACTTCAATGATCGTCGACTAGCCCTATAAAACACTATAAGTCTTTCCAACATACTCTGTCCTCACTCACACGCTACCTTGGAATCTTCCTAGGAGGTCATCAATTCTAAGGTTGCTCCACAATAAGCACGCTTAACTATGGAGTTTTTAAGAGTGAGCTTCTGGAAAAGAAAAGTGCACTTTTAATGATATACGTAGTTATTTCTATACTTTTAAGTGCATACTCGGGGTATTAATTCACCCCCACTTAAAGAACACAATGTCCTCATTGTGACTTGCTAACTGACCAACTTACGGGTCTTCTTGACTAGCAATCCACCTCAGTATCTTTGCCCCGCTAGGTGACTGCCTAGGGCTCTCCCGTCCACTAGCATAGCTCACAGTCATGGATCAGCTCTAATACCATCCATAATGCCCTGACCTCTCTCGGTTGCAGATAGTTAATAGGAACGATTGTCGTCGACTGACCCTACAAACCACCACAAGCATTTTCAGCGTACTTTGTTCTCACTCACGCGCTACATGGGAAACTTCCTGGGAGGTCTCCCATTCTATCATTGCTTCACAACAAGTACGCTTAACTATGGAGTTCTTAAAAGTGAGCTTCTGAAAAAGAAATGTGCACATTTAGTGATATAAGTAGTCATTTCTATCTTTTAAGCCATACCCGGGGTAATAGGTAGTTTTCTTTGGCTTGATGTGATCCTTAGAATACGCCCAATTGTGAATAAAGTGTTTGGAAATGAGTTTTTGTAAAATTGCTACATGTCTTGACCATGTGCTGCATGCAAGTTGATTGCCCAATGAACTTTTGCATCAATGTTGGCATGTGAGTTCTAATGAGCGAAATGAATTTTTTTAAAAGTACTAGCCGTCCACGATGACAGGCGGTCCAATGATGCATTCCATCACAACATCATGCCTTCACACCCGGATCAGGATCCTTGGTGCGAGCCTATGGAGTCAAGTCATCCGCACTTTAGGGATTATTGAGAGACCTTTCAAAAACCACTTTCACACAATCCAGTTGTCGGTTTCTGGGCCGTTTAGAGAGTAGACTTGATTTATAAGTTTTTCTAAAAACTTACTGACAACTCTATTGTTTAGACTGAGTTTTTTTTTTTTTTTTTTTTTGGTTATTCATTAAATATTTTTGGATTGGGCAGCTTAGGAGTCCCAGAAGTAACTGTGTTTGAGCTAGAAACTTGGGCTCTATGCTAATCCAGGAATCCGACCGAATTTCTAGGATGGTACCACAGTCCAGTCATATAGGAGAGTCAGGGCCAAAAAACTGCGTTTAGCACCAGCCTCAAATTCCAGTTGGGATCCAGGATCTAGGCTATCGCCCAGCCTTCTGCGCCACTGCCACCACGTGCCTCCCTCCTTTTGAAAAATTAAGAAACGTTATAGCTTCTAAGCGAATTAACTCTTCTCCAAACCAATCGACATAACAACAATAATTGCACAAACAGTAGCAACGGCCCATGTGGGTGTCTGATTAAGCCCACTAGACTTTGGGTCATGACCACCTCTTGTCATCTGCTTTTATTAATTTGTTTGTGGCTCTACTGTCTGCTTCAATTACTTCCTAAAAGAATTATTGAAACCGTACAACTTTTCTTGTGAATCTTCCCCCTAAAAGAGCTAATCTAACGTACAACCTATATTCATGTACCGTGGATTTGCCGGAGTTCCTCCCATTCCTTTTTTTATTATTTTTTTAAATTTTATCTTCATCCACAGCCACCACATGCCTCCCCCTTTTTGACAAATTAAGACACATTACAGTTTCTAAGCAAATTAACTTACTTACATTTTTCGTTATAGTAAAAATGCATCATCAAGATTAAATATACTTGATTCAAGATGCACCTAACAGAGATAAAAATATAGGTTGTATGTCATTATGTTATTGATACTCAATCAACTTCGTGAACATCGTGAACTTTTTAACCTGCAAAGTGGACACCTGGTAAATTATTACTTGTGGAAATGTCTATACATGGACTTCAAATATAGACATAACAACACCACTTTCTCTAAGAAAATGGAAATGTATCTGGACCCTTATTGTTAAGATAAATTATACAGTATCATCATTTGTCAACACTTTTTTGTCCGTTGCGAATCAAGTTGTGAATATCATAAATTTTTAACACTTTCTTGTGAACCCATCAAAGAAATTCCGCTAGTCATATGAATGTTCCAAGTCCACCAAAACAATAAAAATAGGGAGATCTATATGGAGATATCAAGCTCCATCATTCACCCCTAGCTACGCCTTCCCTAAACATGTTTTGTGTGCACTATATGGAGATCTATATGGAGATTCTATGCTAATTATCTGTTTTGTGTGGTAAAGGAGGCATTGATGTTTGGTTTAGCTTTAGGAAGTTGTTGAAAAATAAGTTTACTTTCAATTCTTTGATGATAAATTTTCAAAGAATCTTAAGAGTTGGAATCTTAAGAGTTCAGTTTAGCACTCGTTCAGATTTAGCCTACAAGAAATTGGATTAAATCTCCCCTCTCTAAATCAACTGGTGTTATTCCTTTAAGTGCTATAAAAGAGGGGCTACCCTAGAGTTAGACACAAAGAAAAATTTTAGGAGAAATATCAAAAAAAATTATGAGACATACTAGAAATTTGAAAGGAAGAGACTAAAAAAATCTTGAGCGAAACACGTCATTTGGGGGGGGGGGGGGAAGTTAGGTTAACAACCAAAGATGCGCTAAGTTACATGATTCCAAGTAAATCTGGTGGGACCCTGAGGCCATAACTTAAGGTTCAGCTCATTCTCTCTCTTTTCATTCTTTTGTTATTTTTTTGAGTTTAGGAAAGATGTAACCTTTAATAAGTTTCATCCCTGTCTGCTATAATGATTTGAATTATTTCGGACTGACATTGCACTTTTCATTTCTATTATTTGAATTAGTTGAACATAACATGTTGCATGCTTGTTGTTTTAAGTGTAATTAGATGTAATTTCTCATATTGATTAGTATAGACCGTCAACAATGATGGGCGGCATTGTGATGCACTGCATCATAACATTATACCCTCGCCCCCAAATTTGGATCTTCAGTGAGAGCCCATGGAGTCAAGTTGTACTTCAGGGATTATTGAGAGACCTTTCAAAAACTGCTTTCAAATGAACCAGTTGTCGGGATTCTGGGCCATTTAGAGAGTAGACTTGATTTATAAGTTTTTCTCAAAATTCACTGACGACTCTATTGATTAAACTTACTTTTTTTGTTATTCATTAAATATTTTCGGATTGGGCATCTTAGGGGCCCCAGAAGTAACTGCGTTTTAGCTAGAAACTTGGACTCTATAGTGATCCAAGAACCCGACTGAATTTTTGGGATGGTACTACAGTCCAGTATCTTGGTTCCTACAAAGACACTGTATGAGAGTCGGACTAGAAAACTGGGCTTAGCATTGCCCAAGATCCCAGTTGGGATCAAAGATCTAGGCTGCTGCCCAGCCTGTTGGACTAGGCAGTCCCTTTCTATTGCAATCTTATTCGTCTTTTGCTGAAAATAAAGACTCATATTCGAATATATACCTAAGAAGTAGGTTTGTAAATTCATGGACGCTACACCGTGGTCCGTACAACATGTATGAGTTGAGCTCACATCATTCAGGACCTGGGTCCCATATGTCCCTAAATCCAATCGTTTTCTTTTCCACTTTTCCTTTCTTTTTCCCTCTTGATTGTGTGTTCAAGTTATGCTCCTATTCCTACCGTGGATTTGGTGGAGTTTCTCACCTGAAATGCTTGGCAAGGATCCCTCCCATTCCTTCTTTATTTTTTAAAATTTTATCTTCATCCACTGCCACCACATGCCTCCCTCCTTTTTGACAAATTAAGACGCGTTATAGTAAAAATGCAGCATCAAGATTACTTATGTAAATATACTTGATTCAAGATGCACCTAACAGAGATAAAAATATAAGTTGTACGTCATTATGTTGTTGATACTCAATTAATTTCATGAACATCATGAACTTTGTAACCTATAAAGTGGACATATGGTAAATTATTACTTGTGGAAATTATACAGTATCATCATTTGTAAAACTTTCTTGCCCATTGTGATTTAAATTATGAATATCATAAATTTTTAACACTTTCTTGTGAACCCATCAAAGAAATTCTGCTAGTCATATGAATGCTCCAACTGCACCAGAACAATGAAAATGTTTTGTGAGGAGAAAAGGGGTACTTTAGGTCAGGTTAAATGGGTCCACCCTCAATTTTCACCCAAGAACTAAGAATGAAGCTTGCATAATTGTTTAGATGGGATTCTCCTATTTATCTAAGATATTGAGATACGAGACTAAACAAATTAGTAATCCTTTTTAGGCTTTCATGATTCGGCCTATTATGTACCTCCATACTACAAGATGTAAGGAGCACTACCAACCCTTGGACTTCCATTCATGACTTAAGTCAAAGAGTTCCTTCACTGATCCACTAACCCTCCCATTTTTGATTCTAAGTTTTGAGACTTCCACACTTTCATTCATACTTCCTACGCCTATTTCATTTTTTCTCCTTCTTTACTCGAAAACTCTTGCCTGATGAAGAATCTATTGTTGAAAAAAAAAAAGAACAAAAATAAGAGGAGCTAGCTTGAAAATCTCATAAGGCAAGCTAGCCAAAAAGAGAGGGAGAAAAATAAAATAAAAAAGAGACTAAGGATTTCAATTCATTATCTGAAAAAGGGAAAGATTTAAAATATCTTTACAATAAATTATACAGCTTTAAAGATCATGCCAAGGATAGGAGGCCTCCTTGGTAACCTGCATTAATATCTTTGTGAATCTTGATGAGTTACCACTTGGAACCCTTTGATCCTTCAAATAAGTATGTCTTTTTCATAACCTCATATGACCTACGCAAGGAACGAAAGTGTAACATGAGTGATATCGAAATCAACAATCTAAAAAGAGAGTTCGGACCAAACGGTTCCATCCGGGAAAAAAAAAAAAGAGAGAAAAAAGAAAAGAAGAACCAAGTGGCCCCGATCAAGATCCTGGATCAAGGCTGTTGTGCAACCTTTTATGCCAGGCAGCCCGTTTCTATTATAGTTCGACCCATCTTCTAGTTGAAAATAAAAAATTAGATCCAAATATAGACCTAGTGAGCGGGTCTGACAATTAGTGGGGAATTGCACTCAAGATTTCAGGCATTGGTTCTTACAACATGATGTATGTCTCGTATCCTTCATGGGCCCAATAGTTCCCTAAATCCAACCATTTTCTTATCCACTTTTCATATTGTTTTTGTCCTCTGGATTTTTTGTTCATGTTGTAATCCCATTCCTTCTTTCGATTTGTGCAGTTTCTCACATGAAATGCTTGGTAAGGATCCCCTCATTCCTTTTTTATTTATTTAATTTCATCTCCTTCCGCCACCACCACATGCCTCCTTCCTTTTGACAAATTAAGGCTCGTTATTGTTACTAAGCAAATTGAATTACCTTGCTTATATTTTTGACCAAGATTACTTTTGATCAAACAGAGTCCTAGTTATAGAAAAAAGGCACCATCAAGATTACTTGTGTAAGTATACTTAATTCAAGATGCACCTACCAGAGATAAAAATAAAGGTTGTAAGTCATTGTGTTGTTGATACTCAATCAACTTCGTGAACATCATAAACTTTTTAATGTGTAAAGTAAACTTGTGATAAATTATTACTTGTGTAGATGTCCTTACTAAACAATTCGTAATGTATTATGCAAATGAGCAAGCGTATATGCCTATACTAGACATCAGATATTTTTATGTAAAATTAAAATTAAAAAATCCTCACCATATAGATATAATTAAGAATGTCAAATTTTTTAAGAAAATAGAAATGCATACATACACACACATATGTGTACGCACACATATATATATACATATACACACACACATAGAGATATATATATATGTGTGTGTGTGTGTGTGTGTGCGCACGCGTGTGCACACGCATATGTGTGTGTGTGTGTATATATGTGTGCGTGCGTGTATGTGTGTATGTGTATATATGTGTGTGTCTGTGTCTGTGTCTGTGTCTGTGTCTGTATGTGTGTCTGGGTATGTATGTATGTATGTATGTATGCATACATATATATGTGTGTGTGTGTGTGTGTGTGTGTGTGTGTGTGTGTATATGTATATATGTATGTATGTATGTATGTGTATGTGTGTGTGTGTGTATGTGTGCGCGTGGGTGTGTGTGCGCGTGATAAGAAGAATTTGAGTTTTAAAATTTATAACCCGAAGTGCAAGGTTTATCGTCGAGTATTCAGGGTGTCATCCACAAGAAGTTAGGTTTCAAGTATCGGCATTCAGTCAAGTGTTTCAAGCTAGGCTATGCTCTAAGGAAAGAGAAGTAAGCTAAATTAAGCTAATGAAAACAAGAAAAGAGGCGTGGAGTCATGATTTGATCAATTGACGGACCAATTAATCGAGACGAGTTCTGACCTACCCAACCTATTCAGAAAGCTAAAGATGATCCGCTGCACCATTGAAAATCACCTAGGTCCTCTCTCAAGGGTCATGAACTAGCCTAATTAGTCTAATCACCTATTTTCATCTGGTTAGCCTAGTTAGACCACCAAATTGACAACCCTTGGACTTAGCTAGGATCGGGGCTATTTTTATATCTAAATTCCGTCTATCCCCTCTCTCACACTAACTAATTGACCTTACCTTTTGGCATAAGCCAATTGACCAAAAATATAGATGAAAAATCTCTCAAGTATTTTATCGAACACTTGGCAGATATGAGAGAAAACTCTAAGTTCTACGCATAAATTGGGTGTGGTTAGGCCTAATACAAGACTAGTTAGTTGTCAAAGGGCTAATTACAATCCAAGCCAACAAAGCTAATCACTAATCATCAACAAAGAAACCATAAATCTGACTACACCTAGACTAGCAAATATGAAAACAAACATGAACTAGAGAGGAAAGAGAATGGAACTCATCTAATCTAAAAAGTTAATAAAATATGAATTAACAATAAAAACTGAACATTTAGACTAAATACAATCTAAACATGCTAAAACAAAAGAAGCACGAACAAAATATGAAATAGAAAGAGAAGGAGAGAAGAGAAAACTTAGGCTTGAGAATTGTTGAATGAATATCCAAAATCCGCAAGTTTGAATCCAAATCTCCCTAAATTACAATCTAATCTTCTAATCTAATCTCTCAAATGGGATTTGTATTGGCTAAAACTAACCTAAAACCTAACCCAAGAATTGCCAAAGGAATCCCCAAAAAGCCCTGAAGACAAAGCCCTTTGTAGGAATCGAAGGGGGACAAGAAAGAGGAGTGAGAGGCCGGGGGGACGGTCGTCGCCTGGCTGACGGCCTATCGGCTGTGTGACTGGCAGTCGTCACCACCCCCTATTCGTGACTGCAAGGGTGGGCGACAGCTGTCAGTCCTCCCCCGGCTACCTATCATCTTGTTGCTATTTTTCTTCTTTTGTTTCTATTTTTCTCCTTTTTGCGGCACTTGCTCGTTTGAACTTATTATCTACAAAAGTAAATAAAACAAGTAAAAATCCTAAAGATTATATTATTATACGAGCTAAACTTAGATGAAAGGGATATGTAAAATAAGACAAATTAGCACCCAACAATATATATGTATATGTATATCTATAAATGTGTGTGTGTGTGTGCACACACACACACACACACACACACACATATATCTGTGTGTGTGTACATATATATATACATATGTGTGTGTGTGTGTGTGTGTGTGTGTGTGTGTATATATATATGTGTGTGTGTATATATATATACACACACACACATATACATACATACATATATACATATATATATATATGTGGTGTGGTGTGTGTGTGTGTTTGTGTAGTGTGTGTATGTGTGTACATATATATATATATATATATATATATATATATATATATATATATATATAAAATATATATATATATATATATATATATGCATACACAGGGTCTCCAGTCGTCACTTTCAGGAGGCGAGATAAATAGTCCATAGAGAGGACAAATAGAAGGGGGGATAGTGGATCTCCTTGTCGGAGTCCTCGTTTCCCCTCGATATCGTCATGGTATTGCCCATTTAACTGGATGCGGAAAGAGACATTTGTGACACATGTCATGATCCATTGAATAAAGGGTTTTGTAAATTTGAGAGGCTGCAATAGTTCGTGGATGAAGTCCCAGTGGATGGAATCAAAAGCCTTATACAAGTCCATTTTCAATGTACATCTTAGAGAGATGTGTTGTCGTTGATAGCCTCTAGCAATGTCTTGACAGATAAGGATATTATAAAGGATTTCCCATCCTGGTACGAAAGCCGCCTGACTGGGGTCAATAAGATGCTGTAGAACCTGCTTAAGCTTCATGCAGAGGAGCTTGGATATGCCTTTATAGAGTACATTACAACATGAAATGGGCCTAAAATCCGTTGCAGTTTTAGGTCGAGGCACCTTAGGAAGTACTATGAGCTTTGTTTCTCCAAATTTCCTTGGCAAATTGCCGGTTTTTAAAAATTGCTTAACCACTCCGCATACTAGAGGGCCAATCTGATTCCATGTGTGTTTGTAAAATCCACTGGAGAACCCGTCTAGGCCCGGGGACTTGTGATTTGAAATGGAAAAAATGGCAGACTTTATCTCTTGGTTAGTGAACGGCTTGCATTCCATTAAGGAATTTTTTAAGCACGACTGCTCCTCACTAGGTGTGCGAGTGTGATCAGAACATACTCAATACAAAGTCAGCAAAGGCTATGAATGGCAAATACAGACTGGAAGGAAGGTTTCCTGGGATAAGATAATCTGGGCCCGAACAGTCATCCCACGGCATGCATCCACAACATGGATGCTAGCTCATGGTAGACTCCCCACCGGAGTGAGACTCAATCAACACGTATCCCAAAGCACAACACTATGCGAGCTATGCCATCAGCAGGATGAGGATGCACTTCATCTCTTCACAGAATGCCCTTACGCCAAATCAGTTTGGCTCGAGCTTCAGAAGTGGTGGCGTTTTTCCCTCCCGGCCGCAGAAGACGAAAATCTCTTATCCCCCTTGGTCAAGCTTAAAGCTCCTAAACATCAAAGGTTGATCAGCTATGCCATATTCAGCGCAGGTATATACAACATCTGGCACGCCCGGAACATGGCCATTTTCAAAAAGCAACAGATGCCGTCACAACAGCTCATCGCCAACATCAAAACCCAGATTAGATACAGAATTCTTTTCATGAATAAAATCTCACACAAATACAACGATTATATAGACAGATTGCTCTTGTAAATAGGTTCCCATGAGAGATTGCCTCGGCAAATCCTCTTAGGATGTCAGCATGTTTTTGAGCTAATGAAAATCATTCTTTCCTGCAAAAAAAAAAAAAAATGTATATATATATATATATGTGTGTGTGTGTGTGTGTATATATATATATATATATATAGTATATATATATATATATATATATATGTATACATATATACATATATATATATATATATATATATATATATATATATATATATATATATATATATATATATATATCAATTGAAAAGACCATTATGAACTAATATAAGTGGCCAAATTTTAAAAAATTAGTTTAGTTAAGACATTCGTGCTCATCGCCTAGCTTTTAGCTACGATGCTTTGGACTTTAGGATACTATACCCAGTTTTGCTGAAATTTGACCGCTATATTCTTATGCATCTTCCCTGTTGGTTCAGTGTCTGAAAGTACAAAGGAGTGGTTTGAAAATGTAAATGGACCATGATGGACCGGTGCTTTGGGGTATTTGGATACCCAGTCTTTTCATGCTAAAACCCGATCTAGGCTGACCAATATGAGATGACCTTTAATACATTTTTTTTGAGGTGAAAAGTCTGTCAAATGCGGTAATAGGTACTCCGCCCAATTTGTGCTCTGGATGAAATAATGGGTACTCTGCCCAATTTGTGCTGTGGATGAAATAATATTTCCTACTTATCGAATCCCAATTTGGGGAAGATTCGGAGTATATTCTCTTCATTGACCATAATTTTAATTGAGAAAATTAAGTCAGGGCGATAGATATTCTTAATGTGTTTCACTTCTTCTATAGTTTTCCCTTTCTGGATGCCTTGAACATTCCAACTCAAAATTTTCATAAATCCACATGTGAAAATAAAATCTTTTTATAATTGTGTCTATCTTTAATCTCGTTCGTCTGAATTTGGCTCTTGAAAATAGTATTAGGGTATACTATTTGAGTCACCCAATGGTACTTTGTCATATACAAAGAGCATGCACTCAAGTCGATTACATGCATTCCATGTAATAATTCTATATAAATGAATGTAGAATAACGACAGTAGAGATAGAAAAGTGCTTTGACAAGTGCACAAATGAACTAAGCTGTGCACGTCAACCAATAGTCAGAGGAGAATACCTTTGCCTCCGTAATCCGTTTCTAGTGTAATCAAGAGAGAGAAACCATTGCGGGAGGTGGCAGAGGGCTAATATAGCAAGGTAATACATATCATAAATATACATTTACCAGCCATAATGAAGGATGTAAATTACCAATAAAGATGGTATACCGTTGTACGTTCGTGCCAAACAGCCCATTCCCTTAGCAACATCCGTGCTTCTAAAGGTGCAGCAAATAATACAACCATAACCACAGCTATACCAGCTAAAAGGGGAAGGGGGAGAAAACATCCAAGACTCAATAGATCTAGGACCATAAAGACTAAAAACTGAGGTTTACTCTCCTCTTCTGACTAGGATGGGCGACCAATATGTTAATCATGGTTCCTAATAAGTAGGGTGTTAGGAGAACTCCTCACCATCCTCATCTAGCTTTCACTTTTTTAAAGACTCTATGGACATATTAGTTTCTTCAATCCAATCAAGATCTAAGAGAACATCATCCATGTCATCACCGTTTTTTCATCACCACTCTCAATCACAGCAATCAAAGTATCCTCATTGGTTGAATCATGGTCATAAGTAGCACTCTGCACATGAGCAACATCAGTCAAAAGGATATTGGAATCAGCTAAGAGAGAAGTGGGACACTTTGGCTGCTCAATGACAGAAAAAGTAGCTGAATTTGGATGGGGTTCAGTAACAAGTTCATTAGAAATTATGCTAAGAGACTTGGGTACAACAATAACAGGTTGCTAGGGGGAGGAGTGATAATAACTGGGCTAGGGGAGGAGGCACCATTAGTAATCTTCGTCTTAGAAGTTGTAGGGGCGATGTTGGTCCTAGTTCTCTTTTTGGGAGTAACTATGAGCCAACGGTCAGCAAGAGAAGGAGTAGGAGCATTAGCCTTGTGAGGGGTAGAAGAGACAACAACCAAAGAGATAGTGTGTTGCTCAAGTTTTTCCACTACCACCTTGATTTTTGCTTAGACAGATATTTGGGGCATGCTTCTGGAGCATGGGCTTCACTTCCACATAGAGCATAAACCTCATGCAACTCCTCATAAACAAGGGGAATAATAATAGTCGAGTTCCATTGATAATTCTAAGGCTGCCTCGAAGTGGCTTCGTAATATCAACATTAAGAAAAGCCCTAGCAAACCTACTTTTCTACCCAAGTAAAGTGTGCTGGTCGAGTTTGATCACTTCACCCACATGCTTGAGTAGATGACTCATGATTCCTTGCTCTAGAATTCCTAAGGGCCCAAGGGAGTCTTAGAATTCGGACCCATTTTTCAATCCTACAAATTTTAGTGGAGAAAGGATCAAAGAAAGGAGACTATGATCTTGAGACCAGATCAAGCCCATTGATAAACTAGGGTGTCCATTATAGACCAACATTTTATCCTTGACATTAGCCAACCTTAATAAGCTCCAACTATTACCAAGGTCAATATATTCAACTTGACCCTTGGCACAATTCCAGGTCAACTTGGGTTTTGGCAATAATGATAGATAGTGGAAATAAATTCCCCCATATCTACCCTAGTCAAAATGTTCACAACACTTTAGGCTGCCACGGGAGGGGTCTAGAGGGACGTCCTCTTGGTTAGGGCGAGAATTATCCCTTTGGACTGGAAGAGCAGTCGGATTCTGACTACAGCTTCCTATTTCAAAAATGAAAGAGCTCGAGTAGGTCTTGAGTTGGTCTTGGCAGGAAGATTGGTAGAGCTAAAACCTCCGGCTGCACCTTCATCCACAACACTTGTAGCTTTCCACTCAAATGCATTAGAATAGACCTGACAAAACTGACTCGAGACCCAAGACCTGAACCAAACAACCTGGACCCATACCCGACTCGACATCTGAAACACCTAAAAGTAGATCCGAATCAATCTGAACCGAACCATGACTGACTTAAAATTTCTTCTAAACTTGTTTATTTTTGCATGATAAGCTTATTAAATGAAAAATTAGTTGACTCGAAGTTAACCCGAACCAAAGTTTAACCGACCCAAAATATCGCTTGACCTGAAACATGACCCAACTCAATTTTAGCCTGACCTGTACTTGAACCGAATTCCCTATTTTCTAGGTCTATATTAAAGTAGAGGGAAGGATATCAAGGTTGTAATCAAAGGCATGTTTGAAGGATGAAGGCTTAGGGGGGATGCAAGACGTAGGCAAGGAGATAAACAAAGGAGACGAAGGCTTAGAGGGATGGTGCGAGTGAGCCAAGAGTGAGGTAACCATTATATAGCCAGTGTGGGTTAGGCAGTAAAAGCAACAAAACCACTTAATCCAATTAGCAAGAAACATAGCCCATGAAATGAACAAATAAGAAACCATAGCAAACACTAAGCCACAAATAAACACAATCAAAGCATACTCACAGAGGGAGGTGCACGATGGCAAGAGAAGACAAGGAAAGCAAGCATCTGATTGTGAAAACGCAAATAGTATCTTTCTTCTCTATTCAGCAGATGCAAGATCAAAAAAGAAAGTCAAATACTGGGTAAGATGCAATTTTGGCCTCAATGGAGCTTAGCGGTGTGGCAAATCCGATGATGTTACCATCATCGAAGTCGGAATCCACTGCATAGGGAAATGCTTTTTCCTTGATTCATGAACTGCCCTTCCATTTATGGAGATCAAATCTTAGTTATGATGCATGTTTTCCATCATATGTTGACCTTGCTGATAATAATCTGACAAAACTTGCATCTTCTAGGCTTGCGATTTGTATTTAAGCGGTAAAATTATCGGTAGGACTTATTTGAGATGCTTCAGCCATATTAAGGTGTTCCCTTATGGAGATCAAGTCCAAGCAAGAAGAAGAAAGGCAGTCTGGCCACATGCTATTTTGCAATGAAGATTCCAATGGTGAAAGCTATTAACATTTGTGGAATAAATCTCACTTGATCTAGGAACCTTAGTCAGCAAACTCCTTAAGTATTGACCTCGCAATGTGTAGTTATTCTCATTAAGTATTGATCTCTCAATACCTAGCTACCCACGTAAGTTTCCCAACTTAGTTGTTACAATTCCCTTTTAAATATTCAATTGAAGAACTATTAGATGATAATATTCTGCACTTGAGCTCTTGTCACGATGTGATTCGTTCTTGTGTTTTGCCACATGCTTCTACTCTCCTTTATAAAGATTTGAAACATTCTTGACCGTTGGAGCTATTCTTCTCAACTCTTCAATGTATTTTACCTAGAATCAATGTCACTAATCCGAACCTTGATGTTTCCAAATTGACACTTGATTGACGATTTTACTGGATCTTCATTGCTGAGAGAAAACTTGGATTTGATCTCAAAACATCTTACTATAATCAATCAGAATAATTTACAAATGAACTCAAAATTGATTTATTACAATTTCTGAAACTGAAACCCAAAAAAAAATCTTTACAAGATCTTGGATAATAGGCAATGATATATTGCATCACAAGATATAATCCATTAAGACATAAATAAAGGATTATTTCTACAATTATTAATAGCAATATATCTCAAAGAATAAACTAATATATCATAGAAGTCGTCTTTAACAAAAATGATTCTATCACAACCAAAGTCAGTTAATCTGACTTTGATATTCTATTCTTGTATAGTCAAGATTTGGTTAGTGTAACCCAATGCATTCAAATGAAGCTTTTGTCTTTCATTCAAAACACTCAATGTCCTAGAATTGTGCCACTAAAATAGTCAATGACATTGCTGATAATATTGAGGGAGTCTTCAATAGAGGCAAAAGACTGGGATAGAAGACAGAGCATAGTTTGTTGAAGTGGTGGGGGTTGCAGCAGCCGAGGAGAGATGAGATCAGGGGGTTTCGGTTGGGGGGGGGGGGGGGAGAGGAACCCTCCATGAGAAGTTCCTGATTTAGGGTTCTTTCTATCTATAGAGTTTTAGATAATCTCTCTCTAGAGAATTGTCCTCACCGATCATCCTACTGTGCATCTTCTTAAGAATTCAACATTGTGATGAACCCCAACCGGCTTCAATTGTATCCCCATTTTTAGGTAACTCACCTGCATCGTTCCCATTTTGATCATTGATCCACATTGTGATAGCATCAAGTCGGCTTAATTTTGTAGTTTAGTTGCCTGGACTGGCCGTCATCACTTTTCAAATATTTTTCCTTACTAATATTCCTAAAGTCTAGACTCAATCTACTGATTTCCTAGCTAATGTTTCTAAGTTTAGCAAATATGCTCCCGTTTGGCATAGCAGAGTTTTGCTTAATCAGAATGCACATGAGATAGAGAACTTTGGTCTCAACCATGCCTTCTGGACGAATAATCAAAGAGAAATTTTGATATTCTTCATTGAGTGGCTTGATGCCCTCTCTTCGTTTTTTTTTTGCTGTGTACTAAACGCCTCCTGGCGGCTCAAATAAAAGTATGATGCAACCCTAGATAATCGTAACTACTTAGGCAAGCTAGTTGCAAATATTAGGAAAGAATAATTACAATCATGGCAATAATATATATTCTATAATGCTCCCCTTAAGTTGGGGCATAAGGGTTTGTCATGACCAACTGTCACGTAAATGAAGAAATAGTTTGGTACCAAGTGCCATGGTAAACATATCCGCTGGCTGCTGATTAGAGGGATGATAACACCAAATCTCCACTAACAAGTTAGTCACGCACAAAGTGACAATCGATCTCAATTTGTTGAGTACCGTCATATAACACTGGATTCCTGGCATTATACATTGTTGCTTGACTATCATAGAACAATTTCATGCGTTGATCAAGAAAGACTCCAAGAGAGGCCAGAAGAGACTTCAGCCAAACTAACTTACTTGTTGTTGTAGCCATAGATCGAAACTCTGTTTTCGAGGAAAAGTGAGACACAATAGTCTGTTTCTTTGTCTTTCATGAAATAGGTGACCCACCAAGAGTCACAAAATACCCAGTCAATGGTCGTTGTGCAAGTGCGCAGGCACCCCAATCAGAATCGCAGTGAGCGTATAATTGTAAGTTACTCTCTGCACAAAGCAAAAGGCCAAATCCTAGGCTGCCTTTAAGATAACAGAGCACACGTCTAGCGGCATTGAAGCGCTCAGTCTACGGGGCTTGCATGACTTGTAACAAGACATGAACAATGTAACCAAGTTCCGACCGAGTGATTGTCAAATAAATAAGTCTGCTAATTATTAGCCTCTTACATTCCATAGGATTATCAAATAACTCTCCTGAAGCAAGTGCCCATTTATGATTTTCTTCAACAGGAGAAGCAATCAAGGGTCCCCACTTATCTACAATCTCCAAGACATATTTCCGTTGACACAAGAACAATTCGAAGGCCACTTCAATACTAAGGAAATACTTTACAGGGCCAAGATCTTTAATCTGAAAATAAGTATAAAGATCTAATTTTTGGATAGTTAATTTAGTCCGCCTTGTTGTAAGATATTTATCTTTTCCCTTTTTGTTGTTCTTTTGTTTGACACTAGGTTATAATTTCACTACTTGTATTATAGAGAAGAATATGATGCATGCTTTTTTTCCAAAGTGTAACTTAATTTGTTTCTCGACTTGAGCAATAGAGGTTGTCATGACGACGAAATGGTATTTTTGGATGCAACCCATCCCAATACCATGCCTCTGCCCTCGGACCTATTGTCTTTGGTTCAAACTAATGGGGCCAAAGGATCTCCAGACTATGGACTACCTAGAGACCTTTCAACAATCCTCTTGTATTGAAGCATATGTCCCTTCGGTTTAGGGCATGTTAGAAGAGGAAATTTTTAGTTTTGTTAGTTTTTTTGTTCTAAAAAAACTCACTCTGTGGCTGTACTTTTAATATTTTTGTTTTTTGGGAATTAACCAGATTTTCAAAGATTGGCTAAAATTGGGGCAAATTGGTTCAAGAAACAACCATGCTCATTGATCCCAACCGTGCTCATTGTTTGGGCTAGTGAGCACGAATGTCCATTAGCCCAAAAGGCACAGGCATACTCGTCTAGGCTAGACGATTGTTGAATTACTTGGACTGACCCAAAGAGTTAAAGTCGTTTGGGCCAGAAGCATAGATGTGTTTTCCAAACCGCAAGGCCAATCTTCAGTCTTGATTCAAGAATTGTCTTTTGAGACAAATGATAAAATTTTAGTTAAGTCCACCTAGTAATATTGAGCGATTCGGTTCATGAGGGACCAGGCCTAAGGTTCAAGGCATGGCGCATAAAATAATGAATTAAAGTAACAGAATGCGATTTAAGAAGATCAATGGAGAAATAGTTAAACACAATAAGATGAAGAGAACGATATAATAGAAATTGAAGTTGTGTAATTCATTAAATCTACTTCCTCCCTTCTCATATAAAATTATTTTCTAGGATTAAAATGATTTCCATTACTTGCTTTATCAAACAATGAAAAAGTAAAAATTATTTTTCAAAAAAACCATTTTACAATTAGACACACTCTTAATATGTGTTCCCTTAGCCATTTCTGTAGGAATATATTCCGAATAGACAAATAACCAACAAGACGATAAACAACATGACAAACTCTTCAAAGAAGAATTTAAATTAAATCTTGTAGGCATTTATTTTACATTCTTCTTTCATTATTTAAATTAGAGATTGCAAACGTATCACAATACACTTTGACGAGCGCGATGAAACAAGGTACTCACACACAAATATAAGCGCAACGAGCAACAATGACATTACATTCTTAAGCTATTATCAAACACTTCAAACTAAGAACAGATTACTATCAAACCCAATATTCATGACCTCACTGATGAAGATCCATTGTGAATGAATTGGTCATATGATTTGTACGGGGTCGACGAGCAAAGGAACAAGGTAACGCTTGGTGTTGATAGAATTAGTAAAGCCATCTTCGGCCTTGTAAAGCAGCTCCACAACTCGAGCAAAGTTGAGGACACACAAAAGAAGAGGCGTTGGAGGGCTCTGAGGATCAAAAAATGCAGCATTTAAATCCTTCCATGCATCTTCAACTTGCTTGTAGAGCTCCCTACATGCCTCCTCCTCTGAGACTCCATTCTCCTGAATCATGCATTCTGCTGCTGAAGGTATATGTTGCCTTTGCTGCTCAAACTGCATGCAAATTAAGTTTACATCGTAGAATATTCATCCTCGATACTTGTTCCACACTTTATAACATAATTGATGCCTACATCTTAGATTTTTTACCTGATGTGAAGCAATGTCAGCCATGAACCTTAATATGAGACATGCAGCTCGTAGCATTTGTGGTTTGCCAATCAACCAATCAAAGTCTTGCTCCGTTGCGATCTCTCCCATTCCGATAAATGATGCCATTGTAAGCATAGGATAAGTAGTGCTATCAAACGCAATTTTCATGTACTCTTCCATTGTAGGTGCCAACCCCTTACTTTGATAATCTGGCAGCCATTTTGATTCCTCATGATAGGTCTTCACTACGTCTTTCATCTGCCCATAAATGACATCGATTCTAATTCTTTCACATAAAGCCTTATGTTTATGCGACCAATTAAGAATGATTTTACATGTGACGAACAGCAGGATGACCCTTTTTTCCCTTTAGACATATAACATTTCAAAATAAGAATTATGTAACACTATCGTACTCAAATTTATATACTATTTTTCCCTACCTATATATTCGGTTGAAGCACAATCTTTAGAGTTCTCTTTCAATCCTATTAATGCCTAGAACTCTTAATGTGATAGCAAACCAAAATTTTAATTTTTTTTGGACAGATAACAATTTTAAAAAATTATTGTAATCAGAACTGCAGAAGATGATGCTATTATTAAGTTTGTTATCAATGCTACAATTTAACGCCCATAAAGCAAGTTAAAGGCCATACAACATGTTCTAATAATTATAGAGAAACCATGAGAATTCAATAGGCATCAATATACTTACTACGTTTTTGGCATAGCTTACTGTGGATGATCTCCCAATGGTTGCTAGTTCTTTTGCCATTTCATCATACACTTCGAGTAATTCTTGAAACCAAATCTTCATGTACTTGGGTAGTCCATCCATGGCGTTGATATCCCACCTAGCAAGGTGGTCCAAATTCAAAAAAAAAAAAAACTATGAAAATTCTCTTTCGAAAACTTGATGCCAATTAACTATTTCTAAGCCAAACAATCGAAGAAGGTGGTTCAAGCTTTTATATATATATGCTCAAGCGCATTGTCACACTCCAATAGATATTGTATACGGAGATCAAGAAATATTACCTCTGAATTGCTTGGGTGAAGAGCTCTAACTCTGCCTGTATACCAGAGACGTTGTCAAAAAAGTCATCCAGAATTATAGTCATGGCACCTAGTTTGGTGACGAATCTCCTGCCCAAGGCATACTGAGGTTCATAGTACACTCCAACCATCCAAAAGTAGCATTCCGGTAACCTATCTCTTGCAAATGGGAAGTTCACTGCCACATCTACCTTTTTCCACCATCTGCATTTGTTTTGTTGGGAGGGGGGGGGGGGGGGGGGACTCATTAACTTTGTCGTTGCTAACATGAACACCAGGTTAACGGCATATAAGAATCTCTATAAGTGCTCTTTGATTCCTACAGTTAGGCCCTGTCATCTAACATTCAACTACGTCATGTACTTTTTTGGGCAAAATAAAAATGCTAATTTGATAATAAAAGTTAATATGAATTCTTTTAAGGTTAGTTGTTTCTTTACTATCAATTCTCCCTTTTTCCAAAATGTGACACTTACATGGCTTAGTATAATACAATTTTGGAAGTAACGACATTATTCTTTCAGTTAGATCGATTGATGAAGTAGTGTACCTTGAAACAATGCTTAGTTCTTGCTGGTGTTGCCTTTGTAGTATGTTGAAATCGAGCTTTGCAAATTTGAGTAGAACTTGATCATGAAACTCATCTTCTTGATAGAAAGACATAAATTCCCTAGCATACATTCTTGGAAGGGCTTTGCGCATAGGGTGCGATAGAGCATGTAGCACTTGTTTGGCTAGAGAAGGTGCAAGATGAGGTACCAATTCTTCAAGTTTAATTTTAGTGACCTCAAGAGCTTCTTCTAAGATGTCCTCTCCATGCACCCTTAGATATGTTGCTTCATACAAACTTAATAGGTCTTGCACATCCCTTGACATCAACCCATCCTTAAAACTATTCTTCTCATCTTTGAATTTGGCGAATACATCTGCACAAGCACGGTGTAAGTTTTGGAATCATTTGTTTTCTTATTCATATATGAGGAATCTAATTTTGTTAGTTCTGATCCTAAACATGAATTTCATTTTTATTAGTTTCAAAAAAATTAAAGTAATATCATTACAT
Organism: Carnegiea gigantea; assembly: GCA_029747015.1. Classification (NCBI taxonomy): domain Eukaryota; kingdom Viridiplantae; phylum Streptophyta; class Magnoliopsida; order Caryophyllales; family Cactaceae; genus Carnegiea; species Carnegiea gigantea. Next base: position 136,476 of record JAKOGI010000356.1, on the reverse strand, counting down.
TGTTCGATGTTCGTGGCTTTAACAATCATAAATTATTCTATCAAGCTATACGATCCAACTTCTAATTCTATTTGTACGGATCTAACAATCGTGCCTTGGTTGCGTTAGCGTTGCTATATTGCTAGGGCTATTGAAGTTTTGAAACTTTGGATAGGGGTTGAGAGGCGTTCATGTTGTGTGACACTTTCATGGAATTGGGAAAGGTTTAAATGTATACAATCTCACCCCTGACGGACTAATTTCAAGTGTGTATTGGTGTATGTAGGTGTTGCAAATAGTCAAATTTCAACTAGACCTTGTCGTGCTTGTCAATTCAACTAGTAAAATCGCTTAAGGAGAAACTAATTAGAGACCTAAATTTGAATCTTTCTTACCTCAACCTTTGCATGCATATGTTTGCCGACCAAAATATGTGTGTGCGCTTTTTGTATCTAGAGGCACAAAATTAAATGTTACATATAGTAGCTTGAATAGTAGCTTACCACTAGATGCATAAAAACTATGTTGCCTCAAGAGACGAAATCTGAGAGAAACATAATAAAGGTGATCGTCATAGAGACCATTTTTCTGGTTATAGTTGTCATGAAATTCTTGCAGGATAATCCCTATTTCTTCTTCAAAGTGATATGCCACCCCAAGCCTTTCTATTGCATCGATGAAGCCGAGTTTATCCTTTGGATTCTTAATTGCAATCAAAAGCTTGTTCCGTACTTCTTTTTTGACCTCATCAAGTTCATGCTCTTCTTGGCATATGATGTCCTATATTATCATCAAGAACATAATGAAAATTGATGAGAGCTCTACAAGTTAAGAAAACATTGAAGTTATAATTTCGAAGGACACCTCTCTTTTAAGTCATGCTACAAGTATAGAACTATTGAGTTGGTCAAAAGTGTATTTACCATTAACTTGCTGAAATAGAGATCTGCTTTCCTACTTTAGATTTATTCTTATAAAGAGATTATCGATGTAAATATTGTATGACTTTTTAAAATTCCGTTTTCTATTAAAAAAACAAACATTTTTTCTATATTATCCTTGGTGGACCCAAATGAATAATTTCCAGTTGCACCCCGAATGGGATCCACTGTTATTACCTGAGGAGGGGGAGTGTAGTTGAGGAAGTGGTCACCCCAGAGATCCGGATGATATTGAGCAAGGGGGCAATTTTTTATCTCCTTTGATGAAGCATTTTGTCCAACTGCTCCAACAGACTTTTCCCTGATAATTCAATATAATTAGCTCTGAATTTTATGAGGAATTATATTGCTTGAAGGTAATCAGCTTCATATGTGTTGATGTCCTTTTATATTACTAAGGAGGATGTTAGTTGGGTGGATGGAGAATGACAACAGATACCCTGTGGTAAATTTTTAAAAAAAAGTTATTTATTAATGTTGCCGGTTGTTTTAAGAAGAGATAGAAAACTCTAAATACGGACAAAAATAAAAAAGGCAATAGAGGATATACAGCGAAGTAAAAATTTGTGTGCGAGAGACAACATGCTAGCATCATTAAAAGAGAAAAAAATTAGTCAATTACTTCCATTCTTCAAATTTTCATTCGAGTAATGTTTCATAAGCAACTTCCTATGCATTAATGTCCTTTTATATTAATAAAAGCACGATGTTAGTTGGGTGGATGGAGAATGGCAACAAATACCTACCTCGTGGTTGTGGGTTAATTTCTCTCGATTACAGTAGGAGTAGTTGGCTAAAATCTCGTTAGTCAGAAACTCGTTAGTTGGGTGGATGGAGAATGGCAACAAATACCTACCCCGTGGTTGTGGATTTATTTTTCTCGATTACGGTAAGTGCAGTTGCCTAAAATCTCGTTAGAGCAGTTGGCTAAGATCTCGTTAGGCTAAGATCTCGTTATTCACAAATTCAACATCACTTTCTCTTCATCATGTCCTGCAATCATTAGTGTCAATTTGATCCTTGGTGGTGTTATTACTCATGGTTGATTCTGTTGCACAGAGAGAGAGAGGGGAGAGAAAAAATTGAGCGACAATGGCGTTTTTGCAGAAGCTATGCTGGACAATTTAATGTTGAACTACTCAACTCATGAGACCAACTTCGTCGCAATTCGCGACTTTCTCTTCTCTTTTGTCCTTTTGTGCGTTCCTCTTCTTTGCTTCCTTTTTTTTCCCTTTTTGTTATACCTTTTGACATTACAATTTTTTTAAGGCCCCTTTTGTCTTTTTTTTTTAATGTGACTAATGCAAAGATTAGCCATTTAATCAAACCAATTTGTGATCGGGTTTTTTTTTGGTGTGTTTTTTTGGTAACTTTTTTTTCTTTGTTTTAGAACTTAAACTAATGCTTCTTTTTTTTTTTTAAGAAAGCTGCTGAATGGACTATTCCTCCAATCAGATCGCGAAATCTGTAAATTCGATTTTTTGCTGGAGACTCCCTCACTCAGTCTAGATGAAGTTGACTTGGAATTCTTCCTTCTCACCACTACTCCTCCAATTAGATTATGAGGTAAGGTCGACTTTCAGGACAAGAAATCGTTTCTCCCTGTAGATTCGATTCTTTGCAGGAGATTCCCTTACTAGACTTGGCAAACTAACTCGAGACCCGAGACGCGAACAGAATAACTCGGATCCATACCCAAACTGACACCCGAAATAGGATGAACCAATTTGGACCCGAACACCCGAAGTAAACTGATCCATAACCGAACGAAACTCGAATTGTAGTATGACCCGAAGTGACCAACACCCGAAATGACCCGACCCAATTCAAATCCGATCTGTAGTGACTCGACCCAAAGTGAACAAAAAATGGACAACCTGAACCCAACCGAACCATACCGGATTCAAAACTAATCCGATTCTTACCCGACTCAATTTTATCCGAATAAGTAGTAACTTTTTTTGGAGGGGTTTTAGTCTTTTCTCTTTTGGGGGGCAATTTTGAATTTTTCAAACTCAATTAGTTGAGTTTAGGTGGGGAAAAAAAAACAACTTAAGAGGAAATTTTTACAAATGAAATCAATTGAAAACTTAGGAGGAAAAAATAAAATAGGTGATAGTTTTAAGTTTTTAATTTGATAGATATGTAGTAAAAATATAAGAGAAAAAATATTTTATCACAATAGGAAATTAGGAATTAACAAAAGATTAGTATAATTAACAATTTATTAAACTTATTAGGATCTAGCAATGCTATTTTATAATTTGATTTACTGAATGACTTAATGCGATGCACGCTATAATTATAAATTCATAATGGCCCTGTCTGGTAAACAGTTGTTAGCTGTTTGTATTAGTTGTTAGCTATTTGATTTAGCTGTTAGCTATTTGAATTAGCTGTTTATAAAAGAAGTGTTCAGTAAAATTAACTGTTTTTAAAAAAGATATTCAGTAAAATTTTATTTATGCCCTTATCTCTAAATTATTTTTTAATTAAAAATATTTTTTTCATTTACTAGTTATTTTATTTTCTTTCCAAGAAAAATTAAATTAATGTCATATGTTCAAATTAACTTTATTGATAAAATTTTAATTTGTCACTAGTTGTATATAATTTGTATTCTTATTAATCTTTTTTTCCTTTTCAACTTGTGTATATCTATCTACATGATAATTATCTCTTAAAATATTATTTTGTTATTTGCTACATATTTCATTATTATGAATTGAAATTTATATATTCGAATGATTTAATTTTGGATAGATCAAATTTAAATAATGCACAACATCAATTATCACTAGAAAAGGCTAATGGCATATGGTGTAATTTTTTCAAACTTTTAGGTAGTTATGTCATTTTTACAAACAGCTATCCTCAAAAGGATAATGGAAATAGCCTTTTTGAAAGAACTTTTTGGGTTTAAACAGCTCTTCCCAACAACTCTTTAACCAAATACCAATTTAGCTGTTTTGACTAGTCAAAACAGCTAAAATCTCCTAAAAAGCTTTTTTCCTCCAACAAGCTCTTGCAACGAAACACCTCAATATCATTTTGTGACTACTGTCAATAATTCCGTACTACTAATCTACGATTCTAAATCATCTTCATAATATGTTTAATTCTACAAAATCACATTCAAGAATGTATCATTACATATGATCTCATAATGATGTGGCTCATTTGAATTTTGGACAATTAAATTCCAAATCTTGAGTTTCGATAACGAGCATTCACAATCGCACAAATGTAATGGTAATTGACACATACTCATATATTGCCGTTACTTTTTAGTTTTGACTCATTGAGTAAATGCAGATCAAGTTGTTAATCTTCCAAAGACAAATCTTTGAATTTTGATGTATGATCACTTAACGAGCGATAAAAGAATATTGACTCAATTACTAAAAGTGTTGAGTTAAACCAACCTGGTATTATTCACCAACTCCAAATATGACAAATGTGAAGTTATAGACCAACACTAGGGTCCAAATAAAAATTTTATTTTTTTATTTTTTTTAATTTTTCAAAGAATATTTTGGTATTGGGGCTCACAAATGAGACCATTGACAAATGATTTACGTTAGGTTGGTCCACTTATTTTATCATCACATGAACTCAATTGAGATGATTAAAGTTTGACTTAACGACACATGATCCTTTGGATAATTGCATGGTGCATTTGATATAGGGTTAGGGATGAGTTATACACTTCTATTTGTAATTTCCTAACTTTCTTAGTAAATTTAGAACTAACCCCATATAATTTTCCGTCAATTATATATACATACATATATATTTATATTTAAATTTAAATATATATACGTTAATATATATATATATATATATGTATAATGTGTAATCAATTAATTATTAACTTATGAATTAAAAGAGAAATCTAGAATAGATGGGTTTGCCTAATTAAACAGTTTTTATCTTTTAAATAAAATTTAAGAGTAAACAGCTAAAGATGGCCACATTGAAAATATACAATGATTCAAAATTAACCCAACTTGATTTATACTCGATTCGATTTACACCTGACCCGATATTGACGAAAACATTGAACTGAATCCCACCCGCCACGAATTATAGTTGACCCATACTTGATCCGAATCGGGTTACTGTAGAAAACCCGAAGCAGACCCGATTCAAACTCCACTTGAACCAAACCGGTACCGACCCAAACATGGTACCTATAAATGACCCGAACCCGAACTTCACCCAAATCGAACCGAACCAAATCGAACGTGACCTGAACATGGTTAACCCGAAAGTCACTCTAACCTGAACTTCACCCGAACTTCACCGAATCCGACCTGAACATAGTTCACTCGAAAGTGATCCGAACTGAACTAAGACCCCGACCCATGCCCGACCTGAATGACCCATTTACCATCTCTATCCCTTATTTAATTTAGCTGGGGTTGACTTGAATTTTGTCCTTCTCGTCATGACTCCTTCATTTAGATTGCAAAGCAAGGTTGACTATATTAAGATGAGGAATTGTTTCTCCCCATAGATTTGATTCTTTATAGGAGACTCCCTCATTTAATCTAGGTGGGGTCAACTCATATTTCTTCCTTCTAGCTGCGACTCCTCCAATTAGATTACGATGGCTTGGCTCATCCAATCAGAAAGCGAAGGCGTGCTTGTCTAATCAGAGAGAAAAGGTGACTCTCCTAATCAGAAAGTGAAGGCTTGGCTCATCCAATCAGAAAGCGGAGGCATGACTTATCCAATTAGACAGAAAAGGCAACGGTCCTGATTAGAAAGTGAAGGCTTGGCTCATCGGATCAGAAAGCGGAGATGTAACTTGTCCATCAGACAACAAAGGTGGCCCATTCGATCAGACAGTATAGACTTGACCTCTTCTAGCAGACAACAAAGACGACTCTCCTAATAAGAAAGCAAAGACTTGGCTCATCTGATCAGATAGAGGAGGCATGATTCGTCCAATCAGACAATAAAGGTGACTCATTTGATCAGACAGTACAGACTTGCCATCTTCTATCAGATAGCAAATGCAACTTTCCCGATCATAAAGCAATAACTTGGCTCATCTGATCAGATAGAGGAGGCATGACTCGTCTAATCAGACAACAAAGGTGGTTCATCTGATCATAGAGTGCACACTTGACCTCTTCAATCAAACAGAGGCTTGACTCATTCAGTCAGACAGCAAAGACATGACCCTTGCGATTAATAAAGGATTGATCCATCTGATTAGACAACAAAGGCGTGACCCTTCCGATCAGACATAGAAGGCTTGACTTTGTGGCTACTTGAATCAAATGGCGAAGTGATGTCAACTTTCATAGCCAGTAATCGACTTGAAATAGGAGGTTTCCTACTTGAAGGAAGATGCCTACATTGTCAGTGCTCGACTTAAAGGAAAACGCTGCCAATTTAAAGGAAGACGCCTATATTGCTAATGTGAAAGATTATGCGATGTTGTTGTTGCCTCCAACTTGAAGGGGTTCTAAGAGTTTGCAACAATTTGGTGACAATTTGAAGTCTGTTTATATGATTTGAAGTAAATGACCAACCTGAGAGGGGGTAGGCGCTAAGACATTATAGTTGTGTTCGGCAAAAGTGTTTGTAAATTTAGACCTGTCAAACTGGTCATTCGGTTGGGGTATGGGTTGGGTCAAGTTTGGGCCGAGTAACGTTTCCGATTAAGCGACATTTCGGGTGGGTTCGATTTGGGTCAAATGAACTTCAGTTCGAGTTGATTTCGGGTCAATTGATTTTTGGTCCAATATGCCTGTCATGCAAAAATAAGCAACTTTGTGAGAAATTTCGAGGTGGTTATGGTTCTGTTCGGATCAATTCGGGTTTCGGGTCCACCTTCGGGTAAGCATATTTCGGATGTCGAGTCGGATATTGGTCCTGGTTTTTCGGTTCGGGTTCCGGGTCTCGAGTCAGTTTTGCCAGGTCTATTTGCAATAGACTATACTGTTTTTACTAAAGTCAAAAGTTTAATTAATCAAACATTATTAGTGTTCTGTGACATAGTATTTGGACTCGCATTTCAAGTCATGTTAGACTTTTTAAACAACATCTCCAAAATGTTAACAAAAATAGCTTTCGGTCTTCTAAAGTAGCTTTTCATATATATATATATATATATATTATATATATATATATATATATATATATATATGTATATATGTATATATATATATATATATATGTATATATATATATATATATATGTATATATATATATGTATATGTATATATGTATATGTATATATATATATATATATATATATATATATATATATATATATATATATATATATATATATATATGTATATGTATATATGTATGTATATATATATGTGTGTGTGTGTGTGTGTGTGTGTGTGTGTGTGTGTATATATATATGATTTAATGAAGCAAATAAAACAAGAAATGTGAGTTCGACATTAACTTGGAATTAAAAAGTATGTTATTAGTAGGAAAAAAAACTAAAGAAGACTCGCTTTACGTTTGTATCAACAAAATAATATAATACATCAATTTATTATTTTTTTGGTGAAAAAATCTATTCTCACAATAATATATTAAAAATTATTTAACTCACATCCTTACATCGTAAGGGTATAACTGTAGTACTAATATATAAAAGCAAATAGGTTGCTGTGGCATTAACGTTTGTTATCTGGCAATGTTTGTTTGCAAGATGTTCTTCATGTACCAGAATTCTAGTTCAATCTTCTCTTAGCTAGCAAATTAGCTAAGCTTTTATCATCGTGTGTAGTTTTCACACCTTATATACAGGACCTTTTGAAGAACAAGCAACTGGTTCTTGGTAAAAAGAGAGGTGATTCGTATTCGGTGGACTCAACAGCAGTAGCCAGCCAGCCTGCAGTAGTCAAGCCTTCTCAACAACAGAATTTGAGTACAAGTTGTTTGTCTATTTCAGAATTATGGCACTATATGTTGGGACATCCTTTACCTCAACATATGTTACATATTCAAGCTCTAACATGTAAAGCACCAGTTATAATTTGTAGTGTTTGCCCTTTAGCCAAACAACATAGATCTTCTTTCTCTTTAAGTGCCACGAGAGCAAATAAAGTGTTTGAGCTCCTACACATGGATATTTGGGATAGAGGACAACTACATATGATGGTTTTAAGTTGTTTCTATCAATTGTTGATGACTATTCAAAAGCTACTTGGGTTTTTTTTTTTTTTTTGGTTGACACAAAAGAGTAATGCCTGTCTATGTCGGAATCTTTCATTTCATATGTTAATTCATAGTTTCATGCTCAAGAACAAATAATCAAATCTGATAATGGTCAAGAGTTTGGTGACAAACATGCAGTGACATTCTATGGAGACAAAGGGATTATACATTAGACTTCATGTGTAGACACTCCCTAATAAAATGGGATTGTAGAAAGAAAACATAAGCAGCTGCTGGAAGTTGCCAGGACCTTGCTATTTGAGAAAAGTAAGTGAGAGTTGTGAGAGAATCGTTTTCTCGGTGCTTCTCCCTCACCGTGTGTTTCTTTTATTGACTCTAAGTTGCCAAAATTACAAAGATTACATTGGTATAAGAAAGGGAATACAATATAGTTGCCTAAAACATAAGATACAAAATAATGGAAAGTATAATTACATAATATCACAACAATATTATACAGCAAATACTCCCCCTCAAGTTGGAGCGTGTGGATGATTAACGCCAACTTGCAAAGAAGGTAGTGAACCTGTCGTTGTCCCAATGCTTTGGTGAAGAGGCCAGCAAGTTGTTTCGTAGTAGGAGTGTAGCAGGTGACAATGTCGCCGGATGTTAGCTTCTCACGAATGAAGTGACGGTCGACTTCAATATATTTGGTATGTTCACGGAAGACAAGGTTAGCTGCAATATGCAACGTAGCCTAATTATCACAATGGAGGACTGCGGCAGAAATAGGGATGCCAAGGAATTTTAGCAAGTTATGAATCCAAATAACTTCACTAGTAGCATTAGCCATTGCGTGATATTCAGCCTCTGCTGAGGACCGAGAGACAGTATCTTGCTTCTTAGTTTTCCATGAGATGGGTGACGTTCCAAGTTGGACAAAATACCCAGTGGTAGATCAACGGGTCATGCAACAACTGGCCCAGTTCGAGTCACAATAAGCATGAATTTCCATGGTAGACCCGAGAGATAATAAAATGCCTTGACCGGGGTGAAGTTTGAGATAGCATAATAAACGGAGAGTAGCGTCCCAATGGTCCTGTCGAGGATCCTGCATGAATTGACTGAGCACATAAATAGGGTAAGTAATTTCAGGATGAGTAATCATGCGATAAATAAGTTGCCCAATGAGACGGCGATATTGTGAAGGATCAAAAAGAGGAGTGCTCGAAGTATGAGTGAGTTTGAGATGTTGTTCCATAGGAAACGTAGCAGGTCTACAACACAACAACCCAGCCTCCGACAATATGTCCAACGTATATTTTCTTTGATAAAGAAATAGGCCCTTTGGAGAGCGTGCCACCTCAATCCCTAAAAAATATTTGAGGGTCCCAAGTCCTTGAGCTTGAAACATTGATTCAGATAAGTTTTGAAGGAAGCACAGTGGGATGAACTATTGCCTGTGAGGACTAAATCATTAACATAGATGAGTAAGGCGAGGAACACATGACCCGATTATAGACAAATAACGAATGATCCAATGGAGATTGCCCAAAACCGTAGTCTTTTAAAGTCGTAGCCAGCTTAAAATACTATTGCCTTGGCACTTGACGAAGACCATAGAGCGACTTTTTCAATTTACATACTAAAATGGCTACTAGAGGTGAAAAACCCGGTGGTGGTTTCATATAAATGTCTTCATAGAGGTCTCCATGAAGACAAGCATTATATATGTCCATTTGACGCAAACTCCATCCCTTGGAAATAGCAAGGGTAAGGACAAAATGGACCATAACCATACGAGCTACAGTGGCAAAGGTTTCAGTATAGTCGACACCCTCGACTTGGCTATTCCCCAGTACAACCAGTCGGGCTTTATACCGTTCAATGTTCCATCTGTATTATATTTAATTTTGTAAACCCACTTACATCCAAGTGCCTTCTTGTTCAAGGGAAGAATGGCAAAGTCCCACGTTCGGTTCTCTTCCAGTGCCTGTATTTCTTTGGTCATGGCTTCACGCCACTGTGGATGCTCCGCTCCCTGACAGAAAGATTTAGGCTCATCATGACATGTGATGGCTGCTAGGAGAGCATGGTGAGAAGAGGAAAATCGATCATAAGAGATAAAGTTTGTAAGAGGATAAGGTGTACCTGAAGAAGCATCTTGGAGCGGTGATGTAACGGGGTCTATTTTCTCAATTGCATGACAAAGTACTTGAGATGAGATAGCGGTCTTCGGTTGCGCTATTGGTGAGACGAGGTGTTGAGATCCTCCCCCGGTCCCGAATGGTGGTTTTGGGTTTTAAGTTCTGGCCCAGTCATCGGCAACTGGGCGCTTCTGGGTCCAACGGTAGGTGATGCATCAGTGGTGCCTAGAGTCGACAGTTCTTGGTTGGGGGTGTGCGGTTTGGGAAGCGTGCGCAGAAGACTCGGAAGTACGGCCTTGTGAACTGGGAACGAGGGCTACGGTCTGCTCACTATTATTGGGCTCAACTAAATGATCTTGGACCATGGGCTCTGTGAGGGGTCTTGATTGTACTAGAGATCGAGTGGGTGGAGTATCTGGTGCTTGTGACTGGTTATAAAATGGGCTAAGAGGAAGTGAATCACTGGTTGGTCCCATACTTACAGCATATGGAAATTTTTGTTCATAGAACATGACATAACGGGATACATGCAAATGCTTGGTTTCAATATCGGACACTTTCCACTCCTTTTGGCCATGTGGGTATCCCAAAAAAACACACTTTGGAGCTCTTTCAGCAAACTTATCCCAATTCCTCGAATGATTATGAACATAACATAATGACCCAAAGACTCGAAGATGCTCATATGTTGGTGGGACACCGAAAAGGGCTTCATAAGGGGTTTTGGAGTTAAGAAGCTTGGTGGGGGTCCCATTGATAAGATATGGTGCGGTAAGGATGCATTCACCCGAAAATTCGACTGGAAGAGATGCTTGAAACCTTAAAGCTCTTGCCATATTAAGAATATGTCTATTTTTATGCTCCACACGACCATTCTGTTATGGGGTATCAACAGATGAGGTCTCAAGTATTACCCCCCTTTCACTAAAGAAAGTCTTTAAAGGCCTATTAGTGAACTCAGCACCATTATCACTTCGAACCCTTTGAATTTGCACCCCAAATTGAGTTTGGACCATAGACCAAAAATTTACTAGACATTTATAGGTTCCAGTTTTATCCTTTAGGAGAAACACCCACACAGCTCTACTAAAATCGTCAACAATGCACAAAAAATGGTAGCTTCTAGAATAAGATGGAGTATGGTATCAACCCCATAGATCACAATGTATTAACCCAAATGGTCGATTAGCTCTTGAATTACTAATAAGAAAACTAGTTCTCGTTTGCTTTACTCTATGACACACATCACAACATTGATAGAACTCTTTATTCAATTCGAAACCATGCTTACTAGATAGAGTAACTAAACTTCCATAAGACGGATGACCAAGTTTTTGATGCCAAAGTATAGCTTCCTCTTTATGCATTACCGTAAAAATAGATCCCCTGTCTACATTCTTCAAGCAATAGACCCCATTCCCTAGATCACTCGCTCCAATCAGCTTCTTCAAGATGGGGTCCTATATGTGACAAAAATTTTCGCCATAAGTGATAAGACATTTCATGTCTTTAGTCGGCTGCCGAATACATATAAGATTGCAACTCCGTTTCGGTGAATACAACACATTCTTTGAAATCAAATTCGGACTAACAACAACCGTTTCGACTTGCTCAATCACCAATATTTCATCGCTGGGTCCAGTAATAAAAATAGGTAGTGTCAATTTCATAAGATTTTGTATGATATGTGGGTTAGAAATCATATGATGTGATGCCCCAAAATCTAGGACCCATTGAATGGTAATGGCACTGAAATTCTTACCAAACACCCATTCCTGTTTTTCTTTTGCCCCACAAAAAGCATACAGTTCTTCCAATTGGGTTGTAGTGAGCCCACAGCATGTGATTGGGCAGTCTGACTTTTCTTCTTTGCTTTAACCGGCCCAGTCTGCAGCAAGGAAAGTTCCTTCATTATTTTGGCCTGCTCTGTCTCTCACTCCACACACTCCTCCTCTTCCTCGACCCTCGCTGCTCTGATTGCCATGCCGTTCTCCCCAATTCGAAGGACACCCAACCAACTCGTAGCGCTGGTGCTTTTCGTGGCGCAATTTTCGGCAGTGCCTACACCTCGATCGACTGGCGTTTCTGGGTGGTTCCGGTGCCGGTCCGTTCTGATTTCTACTCTAATTCGGCCGACTATGGCTGGCCGTAGCCTTGAATGTTGCCCCTTCATTTAGGTCGCAAGAGCCCTATCCCTTTGTCATGTTCGGTTGTCGTTCCTCTTATGCAACGAAGGCGTAGACTTTGCTCAAGCTGGGTAGCGGTTCGAGTGAGAGCATGTTCGAGCGTACCGTCCCATACATATCCGAATCCAATCCCATCAAGAATTGGTGTATCTTTTCTTCTTCAAGGTGGTTGTTCAAGTCCTTCGCATCGCCACAGGTACAAGTTCGAACCGTTTGATAGTTCTCCAATTTATCTCACAAGGTTTTTAGTTTTGTGAAATAGTCGGCAATGGTTTGATTTCCTTGGCAGGTCATCGTAATTTCTCTCTTGATTTGATGCACTCTGGGTGCATTGCTCTGGGAGTACCTTTCTGCTAGATCTAGCCAAATTTGCCTCGCCGTTTCGGCGTATGCTACTGATCCATGAAGATTTTTGTCTATGATATTGTATAACCAAGTAATTACCATGGAATTACATCTCTCTTAGGCATGTACTTCTGGTGAGATGTTTTTTGGTTTAGAGATGGTTCCATTTACGAAAGCAAGTTTGTTTTTTGAATTGAGCGTGTTTATAGTTAAACGGCTCCAATTGGGATCATTATTTCCGTTGAGACTCATTGGATAGATAATGTTACATGGACTGTCAGAGCTGCTTAGAAAATATGGAGATTGTGGATCATTTGGATCAAATTTGATACCGATAGCTTCTTCATTGTTTTTGTTTTCACGGTTTCTGCTCTCGATATTCTTGTTCTCATTCTCCATGTCTGTGTCCGTAGATAGGCAGGCTGATTACTAATTTTTCAAGCCTTGCTGTGATACCATGAGAAAAGTAAGTGAGAGTTGGGAGAGAATCGTTTTCTCAGTGCTTCTCCCTCACCGTCTATTTCTTTTATTGACTCTAAGTTGCCAAAATTACAAAGATTACATGGGTATAAGAAAGGGAATACAATATAGTTGCCTAAAACATAAGATACAAAATAATGGGAAGTCTACTTACATAATATCACAACAATATTATACAGCTAATACTATTTCAATCCAAATTACCTATAAAATTCTGGGGTGATTGTATTTTGGCAGCAACTTATCTAAAAAACAGGCTGCCAAACTTAGTGATTGACTACAAAACACCCTATGAGTTGTTGCTTAACACAAAGCCTGTTTATACGCACTTGAGGAAATTTGGATTCCTTTGTTTCATGTCAACTCTAAAACAAGGTAGAACCAAATTTGAACCTAGAGCACAACCATGTGTTTTCTTGGGTTATCCTTCTTCCAATTGAACGCATACAAAGTATACAATTGGTCACCAAGAAAGTTCACTACAATAGAGATATAGTCTTTTATGTATCCTATTTTCCCTTTCGTTTTATATCTTCCTCAGATACAATGCTACCAAACAAGCTTTTTCTTTCTAATCACAGTGCTGAATATCAGCCTGAATTACATCTTACTTCATCTCTTGCTACTTCTCAAACATATTACTCACCTACTTCATCCTCCACAAATATCTCATCTACCCAGTCACCCAATAATTGGAGGTTTCACAGTCGTAGCCAGAAGATATACAACAGCAATTAAGACTCCTTCATACTTGCAAGATTATATGTGCTCTTAGAGTTCTCAGTCTACAAAATCTACTTCTACTCATTGGTGCAATTTGGTTCAATTTTTTGCTCTGACTGTAGCTCAACAACAGCACATTCATCATCTTGATCATTTACGTGAACTAAATACATATATGGAAGTAGCTATGCACCCTTACTGGGTCAAAGCCATGCAAGTTGAAATAGATGCCCTTAAGGCCAATGACACTTGGATTGAAGTTGACTTACCTCCTGGCAAGCGAGCCATCAGCTCAAAATGGGTTTTCAAAGTCAAGCTTAAGGACGATGGTTCTTTGGAAAGGTACAAGGCCAGATTAGTTATCAAAGGCAACACTCAGAAAGAAGGTAAAGATTACACTGAAACTTTTTTTCCAGTAGTAAAAATGACCAAAATAAGAACCATAATTGCATAGGAAGCAGCTAGAAAATGGTCTTTATATCAACTAGATATCAATAATGCCTTTTTGCATGAGGGTTTACATGAGGAGGTATACATGAAAATGCTTGAAGGAATTTCCAATCCTTACAACATTGTATGCAAGTTACAGAATTCCTTGTATCGGTTAAAACATGCCTTAAGACAGCGGCATTGAAAACTCACTGAATTTCTCAAAACTCAGGGTTATACCCAGTCCAAGAATGATTATAATGTTTTCTCAAGACTGCACAACAGCATTTGACAATTGTTACAGTATATGTTGATGACATATTACTTATAGGCTCAAATCTAGAAGATATTCAAGCACTTAAGCATAATTTACATGTAGCTTTTGGTATCAAGGACTTAGGGTTGTTGAATTATTTCTTGGGCTTTGAGGTATCTCATCTACCTGATGGGATAATTTAACCCAAATGAAGTTTACTCAAGAATTATTGAAAAAATATGGCCATTTACACACTAGACCCATCGCTGCTGCACTCCCATTTAATTGCAAAGTCATGGCTGATGCAGGGATTCCATTGGAGGATAATAGTATATATAGAACAGTTATTGGCAAATTGAATTTTCTGCCCAATGCAAGGCCTCATTTTTCTTTTGCTATCTAGATCCTAAGTCAATTCAGCAAAATTCAGCATCATCTCACATGTCAGCCTTGGATCATCTGCTCAGTTATATTTTTGACAAGGGATTTAATTTATTGAGAGGAGTTGATTCTTTAAAGCTCACAACCTATTCAGATTGGGCTTCATGTCCTATGAGCAGAAGATCTATGATACGGTATACAGTACTTCTAGACATGTCTCGTATTAGTTGGAAGTCTAAGAAACAATCCACTGTGGCTAGATCTTCTGCCGAGGCTGAGTACAGAGCCATGACTCAGGTTACAGCTGAAGTTACTTGGCTGGTAAGTCTTCTTCAAGAATTGGGAGGTCTCATAACTCAAGCCTATGACCTTGCATTGTGATAAGCAATCTACACTATACATTGCTTGCAACCTAGTCTTTCATGAATGAACAAAACATATAGAAGTTGATTGCCATTTTATAAGAGAAAAAGTCATAGAAAGGCTGTTGCAATTGACTTATTTGCCTACACATTCTCAGCTTGTTGATGTGCTTACTAAAATCTTACCTTCCCAACAACATTGGACTTTATTACACAAGCTTAGTATGCTCCCTCATCATCCCAAGCTTGCAGGGGCGGGGGGAATGTTGGCATACAACAAGCACAGCAACAAGAAATCAGTTATTGGTTTGTTAGAGTTTGTCATGATGAGGTCAGCAGTTAGTTACAGAAAGAATATATCTCTCTCGAGAAAGGGAAGTCTGTTAAGCAGTTTATGCTTTTTCCTCGACTTCTATAGAGACAACGCAAAGACTACCTTGAGACAGATGGGAAGGAAAACAATTATTGAAACAAGGTTTTGATCAAAGAGGTGGCGTTAAGGTAGATGTGTGTACTTATTTTTTTTAGTAATTATTTTTAAATGGTGGTTTCATGATGTTCACTATTACGGTTTGGGAGTTTCTTTCACCGCAAAATTCCAGCTAAATTTTAACGAATTATTTCGACGGAAAGTTAATTTGTTAGAAATTTTGATGAAAATTTTGATGGAAAGCAAAGAATTTTTGTTTTTGATAGATTTTGGACCGATATTTTATGTATGTGAACAAAATTAATTTAGAAGAAAGGATCATTTGGATTACTCGAAAGCTATACACCATAACAGAAGAGTATGAAATTGTTTATGTAATTCAGAAATTGTGTACGTGATTAAATTAAATATTATGAAATCAAATACAATGCATGTAAAATTAAAACATCAAACATGAAACAGTGGAAAGAAAGCCAAGAAAATTGTAATATTCGATTTCAATTGATGAAAAATAGAAGTGAATAGTAAATAATTGATGAAAATTAGAGGTGATACAAATAATTGGGTTAGAAATATAGTTAAGAAAAAGACAAAGGAAGGTTTGGTGCAAACCTCAAATATGAAATGGACTTGCATTATACAATCTCAAGACAGGAATTTGAAGTGAAAATGTTGGTCTTGGGGAGAGGGGGGATTAGAGGAGAACTATAAATTTCCTCAACAATCAGATCAAGGATGCAATTTGGACCATTCCCTAAGCAAACCCAAACAGAGAAGTTATAGGGTTGAAGATTGGCAAATGTGTGGCCCAACCGATTTCCTATACGTTTAACATGGAACAATGTCTTTCTCTTCCCAAGCTACTAATTAAAAACAGTGTTTTCTAAGAAAATGAACTTTCATATCAATTTTTCTAACGTTTGATACAACATAAAATAATCATGAGATAAGTTTATGGATAGTTTCTTTTGTTTGATTTTTTGGTTATAAACTATTTTCTTTAGCTTTCACTGACTATTTTTTTTTAAAAAAAATGATAAATTTATTAATTAAAAATCATACGTCAACTATAAAAGATATCAAATTCAAACCAAAAGACGTCTAAAGCACTTTAACTTCTGACAAATATTAATAGGTCAGAAATAGTATGAAAATATTACCCCTTACCCAGATTAACCCTATTTTATTTATGGTTAATGAACTTGCTATATGTAGTCTATGACATGAGATTTGAGTTTGTTTTTCATGTATCCAATTTCCATCAAGGATAGAAGTGGACCACTATATTAACTATAATGACTAAATTGAGACAAACTAAAATATACACTAGCCATTCAAAGACATATGAAGTATTCTATTTAAACGAGACAATAGGTGATGGAATTGACGGTATTGCCTAGTAACGTGGAGAAGAGAATGGAAGGAGAGAATGGGGATGGAAGTATTACCCGAATCCAAAAAATTCGATCAAAATGTGTTCTATTTAGTGCCTGAATAGGTGATGACAATGAATTTTAAGTAGGTGTGGGTATGGATATGGGTATTGTGTGTGAAAATAGGTATGAATATGGATACATGAGTATGATTTTTGAAAATGGATATGAGTGTAGGTATGACTCAATTGGCCCTAAACTCACCCCAGGCCCATTCCTAGAAGAGAAAGGTGGGGGGAGAGAATGTAGTGGAAGGGAAGACATTGAAGATGTTTTTACATTTATCCCTTAAATTATCGTGCATAAAACACACGAGGGGGACAAAGTAGCTAATTATATATGTTGTTAGAGAAAGCGAAATTAGTAAATTAGCACTTAGAGCTAGCATTCCCAGCCCACATTTCATATTTTGGAACTCTATCCTGCCACATTAGTAAAAGTTTCAATTTTTTGGAACTCGAATTCCTTCACTTCTTTAAATCATGGAACTCCAACTTGAATCACTTAATAAAATATTTGTAATGGACTCACCTCATAACATACAATCCTTTTTTAATAATTCGAATAATATTTTTACAAGGAAAAAAAAAAACAAAAAAAATCACAAAATGATAGAAAATTTTGCAACACGGGGTGGAAGCCAGTGCATTCCTTCATGCGAGGCAATTCTAAGGGAAACAAATGAGCAATGACCACGAGGCGATGGAGCCCACCCAGTGGAACGCGTGTTCCCTAGGTGAAGATGCTCTTAAAACGAGAGGCCACTAGAGGAGATAAGTGTAGACACGTGTCTCGATTTTATAAAATACCCATTGATGAAACTAAGTATTTATCTTTTCCCTTTTTGTTGTTCTTTTGTTTGACATTAGATTGTAATTTCACTTCTTGTATTATTCACAAGAATATGTTGCATCTTTCCTTTTCATAGTGTAAACTTAATTTGTTTCTCGGTTTGATCGATAGAGGTCGTCGTGATGATTAGGTGGTATTTGGATGCATCTCATCCCAATATTGTTTCACATCTGGATCTAAGTCTTTGGTTCAAACCAGCAGAGTTACAGAGTTGCAGTGCTTGCTATTTGGACCAGTGAGCAGGAGCGCGCATTGGCCCAAAAAGCATAGGCATGCTCGTTTGGGCTAGATCACTAGTGCATTGGTCTGGCCCAAAGAGTTAAAGTCATCTAGGCTAGGAGCATATGCGTGCTTTCCAAACCGCAAGCCCAATCTCAAACCTTGATTCGAGAATTACCTTTCAAGACAAACAACAAAATTTCAATTAAGTTAACCTAGTAATAAGCAAAGCCATTCATGAGTAATAGGAGACTAGAGGTATCCCCCAACATGCATAATAGGCAACAAGGTGCCTTTCTAAACTCTCACAAGACCAGAGCCAAAGTAACTAGACATAGGAAGGAGCTCAACATCGTCAGGAGTCATATAGGAGTCATATGGGAGATAGTAGCAGAATTCGGTGCCAGATTTGTTTACCAACATGTATAGAATTGAATGTAACATACATAAGAAGCAATAGTTGCTAGTGAGGTTAATAACGACTAGGAAAAGGATCAGCGGAATGATCTGAAGCATGATAGATTTGGCAAATACCTTTGGATGAGCTCCTCATATCCCCTCTGGCTGGTTAGTGCCTGCAGACAAAGAGTGAGTATCTAAAGCAGAAGCAAAATAATTGTGTAACGATGAAATGTCCGAATTACCAATACAATACCAAGAAGAATTGTGCCTTGAGCCATCGTACTTTGGTATAATCATTTCTGTACCTGACCAATTTGGAAACGCATTTACGGACCCATCCAAGTTTGGGTATAATAATTTTTGGAATCCCAAAAGTTTGGTATAATAATTTACAGACCCTTTTAAATTGCAAAAAAACCTCTAAACTTTTAAAAATTTGTAATTTAACCCCAATATTTAAAAACTTACTTTCGAAAATTCTAAAATTGTGTTTGTGGCTTTTTGCTTACTCATAGATCTCGACGTTCTATTTCATCTGGTATCAGAGCTAGTGCTCAAAAATAATTAAGATTATTAAGTTTATTAATGACTAAATAAGCTAATTAACTGTGATTAGCTAAGATTAATGCTTGAACCATCAGCTGCTTGCCCTGGGCCTAATTATTCACATATTATTCACTCATTGGAAGGTAATATCTCATTAGCACCTCAACTAAACTATATCACTGATATAGTTTTAGAATTAAAAGCTGAATTAACTAAAATTAAGGTTGAACTGAAAGACTTTAAGAATCAGTTAACTGTTGTGCATCTTTCTCTTATTAACGAAGTTAGACATAGTGAAAAAGCTAGTTCTAGAATTAGCACTCCTTTCCAGCATAAATATCCTTTCCAAAATCCAAAAAACAAGATTTCATTTCCTTTGCAAAAGATAAAAATCCAAAAAGAAGTAGGAGAACAATCTGGTGAAAAATCTAGTGAGAAGAAAGAAAAAGAAGATGGAGTATGAAAAATATAGTCTTGAAGAACTACAAAAAATGTTTGATAAAGAGCAAAATCCTGAAGAACTAAACAAAATCATGAGCGCTGTTAGTGATAAACATGATGTCTTGTCTGATGATGACAAAGAGACTAATAATGTCCAACTAGAAGAAGAAATATATCAGCAAATGAATCTTATTAAACTCAATGATTTTAATGCGTTACCATTAGAAGAAATTAAACGAAAATTAGATAAGAAATATGGTAAACTGATTGCGGAAAATGAAATTAACAAAATAGGAGAAGAAATTGATTTACATGAAACAGAGACCAATCTTGTTAATAATGTCGTTCCTAAACCTGAAGAATTTGGTGAACCTTCCAGAAGAAACACTCATTTCTTGAGACCTAGGTATGTTTCTGCAGGACGAACAAATAATTTTTCTTTCGGGTTTGTCCCAAAGAAAACCACGACCTATGAAGAGATTGGCCTTACCCCAATTAGTCAAACCAGTTATATCTTAAACATCGATGGAGCTCGTAATAGAGAAGAAATATTTGAGCACTGGAAAAGAGGAATGAACAGTGTCTTAAATTTAAATACTACATGGACTGGGGAAAACTTTCTAAATTATATCGAGTATAGTTTCTCGAGCACTGTAGCTGACTGGTATAATTCACTAAGTGAAGATGATAAAAATACATTAAGAACGATGGAAACACTAGCTTCTATGTTTAGAAGTCTGTGCAAAGAAATTGAAACTGAATTCATCGGAGCTAAAATTAATTCTGAAGAAAAGGCATGAGAATGGCAAAGAAAAATTAACAACATAAAACTATGGAATATGAGATATCTAGAAAATTATACTACAGAATTCAGTCAATATTATTACAAAATAGGGCATAATGAAACCAATCTTGGCGTGTTCCATGATAAGCTGTCATATCCTATAAATTCTATAATTAATGAAAAATACATGACATGGTTTGAAAGAACAGATGTTGTAGATACCCTTGGCTCGAGAATTTCCTATCTATGAAAATGGGTTAATGAACAATGCCTTGATCTACAAAAGCAAAAGAAAATTAAGAAGCAGTTCTTAACTTGCTAGGATTCACCTCATCAGTAGGGAAAAGAATCTGAGAAAAGAAGAAAAAGAAAATTCTATAAGAAAAAGAGCTTTAACAAACGGAGACACGAAAAATATAGAAGAAAACATTATAACAAGAGTCCTAAAAAACGTAGATTTTTTAGGAAAACTACTTATTGCCCGACAGGAAAAAACAATTGTAAGTGTTGGGCATGTGGAGAAGTGGGGCATTATGCTAACGAATGCAAAAATAAGAAGAATAACAAACTTATTGAAATCTTGAAAAGGCTAGATTATATTGAGCTTAGTGAAGATGAAACTTTAGAACTAGCCCTAGGCAACAACAAAGGAATTGTTGAAATTATAGAGGACAATGAATATGAAAAAAGTGATTATGAAGAAACTAGCCATGTGATGGAAAGTAGCTCAGTAAGCCTTGGTGATCTTCAAGGAGAAGAATTTGTGGTAGATAATGATCATGAAGAAGTTAATGGAGATTCGGTTCTTCCCATAATCCACAAAGACATGATCTATAAAAAATTCATTTTTCAATTAAAAACAAATACGTATGTGAAATGATGGAAGGAGATATGGAAATAAAGGACTATGAGTATGACGTTGGGGAAGTCAATCTTATTAATTGGGAGAATATCCTTAAGTATAACAAAGATAGAAAATATAAATACATCCATGTCGGAAGTATCCAAGTTCAAATCACTTCATTACAATATTATAGTAAAGATATTGATCTTTATGCTTTACTCTGTGATATTAGGCATACCAAATTTAATAATCAGATAATTATAGGGATAAAAACCAATTTATGTAATTGGTCAGTAGGCTTCAACTGTCGACCTGGATATTATGTGAGTCTAAAAGATGAATTTGCTAAAAACTTCCTATCCCTTAAAATAAAAACAATCGGGATGGATATGAAAAGAGGAGGATATCCATCAAGAATATTTTGAAAAATTATCTACAAGCTAGATAATACGATAGACCCTAAGACTAAGGTAACAATGATAGAGGCAGAAAAATTTAAAAGTCGTACCCTGATATAGAAAATTCAGAGAATTAAGTCTAATCTTCAAGATATAAAAATCGATCATTCATGGATATCTAGCTTTGCTAACCCTACAAAAATTAATAAGAAAAATGTAATAAAAATTGATGAAGAAGGAAAAATCACTATTAAACCTCAACTATTAAGAAGCGTGAGTACAAGATCAGATTGGGAAGAAGGATCTTCATTCGCTAAAGAAGAGCTTAAGGAAGATGATACAATTAGCATAACCAGTGAAATGAGTAGAATGAGTTTTGAAGCTGCAAGACCCAGTTTAGACAAATTAACAAGTCTAGAAAGAAAGGTCATTGGATACAAAACTAGAACTATTAGTAAACCAATTTATGAGGATAAATTAGTCAAAAACATGACCATGAAAATATCCTATGAAGCTACTAATACAAAGCCTAATAGCATCTATATCCCAATAAAGGTGTGTTTAGAGGGATATAATAAATATGAACTATGTTCCTACATAGATAGTGGTTGTTTTGTATGCTTTGGAAAAAGAACATTATTTCCTGAGTTTATGTGGAAAAGAGCTAAAAACTCACTACAAGTAAGGATAGCTGATAATAGTGTTATGAGCCACAATGAAGCCATAGAAGAATTATCCATAGATTTAGGAGGAGTCCAATGCATTATACCAGTTCTATGGGCTACTGATCGACCCTCTCTTGATATAATTATTAGAAATAATTTCCAAAAATTATATTCTCCATGCACCCAGACCGTAAACTAAATAATATTTACTGTTAATGGTCACTCAGTTCCTATTGAAAAATTAAGTAAGGCCTACACTAATCAAAAAATTGAATTTACACGCAGCCAGCGTGGTGAGAAGGTAATACCTGCACAATGAGAAGTAGCACTAAGAATCTCATTACTTGAGTTATCTATTAAAGAGCAGATTGTGAAACAAGAAGAAAAATTATGCAAAGAACTCTGCTTTGATAATCCTCTAAAATCTTGGGATGAAGACAAAACATTTGCTGAATCACTTTATTAAGTCCCAACACTATCATCCGAGTTAAACAAATGGTGTATATCCACCAGGATATTCAGGAGTTTAATAAACAAATCGAAGAACTTCTGGATAAAGGATTAATTAGAAACAGTAAGAGTCCTCATACTAGTCCCGCTTTCATGGTAAGAAATCATGTTGAGGAAAAAAGAGGAAAAGCCAGAATAGTAATCAATTACAAAAAGTTTAATGATAACACTGTCTTTAATGGTTATTATATTCCTAACAAAACAGTCCTTTTCAACAGAATTCAAGGAGCCTTTTGGTTCTCGAAAATGGATTGCAAGAGTGGTTATTGGCAGATAAAAATGAAAGAGGAAAGTATTCTTTTAACTGCATTCAGTGCCCCACAAGGACATTATGAATGGATAGTAATTCCATTTGGTCTTAAAAATGCACCTCAAATATTCCAGAGAAGAATGGATAACATATTCAAAGACCTTAATCATTGTTGTCTAGTTTACATTGATGATATTCTTATCTTTTCTAAAACCATAGAGCAATATAAAAATGATGTTATGACTGTCACCCAAAGATGCATTGATCGCGGTATTATACTTGGAAAAAATAAGTGTATTTATGCTGATCAAGAAATCGAGTTTTTAGGTCTAGAAATAAAAGGTAGACAGATTATTCTGCAAAAATATATTCTGGAAAAAATAGAAAATTTTTCTGAAAAAATTGAAGATAGGAAGCAATTAGAAAGGTTTCTAGGGTGTCTTACCTATGCATCTAATTTCATTAAAGATTTAGCTAAACTAGGAAAACCATTACAGCAAAAACTTAAGAAAGATGTTAGCTGGACATGGACTATTAACTATATAAAGATTGTGCAAAATTTCAAGAAGATGTGTAAAAATCTTCCTATCCTTAATTTGCCTAATGAAGAAGATGATTTAATTCTTGAGACAGATGTCAGCAATGAGCACTGGAGTGCGGTACTCAAAATCAAAGAAGGAGAAAAACTCTGCAAATATTGCAGTGGAAGCTTTAATAAAGCAGAATGCAACTTTTCGATGATGGAAAAAGAAATTCTTGCAGTCATAAAGGGAATTAAAAAATTCTTAATCTTTTTAGCCCCTAAACCTTTTCTCATTCGAACTGATTGCAAAGGAATACTCGATTTTATGAAAAAGAATTTATCAAATATGCAAGTGCAAGTGCGATCCTGTGTTGGCAATTATGGCTTAACCAGTTTTCCTTCTCTATTGAACATATACAGGGATCGAAGAACTCTCTGGCAGATAGTCTAACTCGAGAACTCGCCAATGGTGATCATCAAAGTCGACATCCTGCCAGAAAAGGAGGAAATCCTTAATGAGATGCCACTTCTACTTGAACGGGTTACGCCTTCTAGTAAAGTCCTTATTGATAACCTGGAATTTCATATAAAAAGTATATCATGCTTTGGTCTACTCTTTACTACCTATCAATAGCCCAAAGATTTTTCCTTCTAGAATTACAAATTAGCTACCTTCGGTGTCCTTATGAAATCCAAGAAAAAATAAGTTTTCATATCCAAGAAAAATGGTTCAAGGAATGGTATGCAGCCTGCGTCGACTTCTACCATCATTATTCCTATGATATTTGGGAGTCTTGGAGTACAACGATCTATTTTCCCAACAGATCTGGAGTTGGTGGCATTTGTTTTTCAGCCAATTCAATATCTCCCCTAGATCCTGTCTTCAAAGCCTGGAAATATAGGATGATTCTTTGCTTCTCAGAAGTTGCAAATCCTAATTTTCCATTTTTCTCAATCTTAACTAAGTTCCAACAATACATGTTCAAAAGGGTCCATTGGATTCTTAAATCCCCTGAGGGACCAACAAAGATTCCAATTCGCAGATACTTAACTTTGGAGGTTTATAGTGCCCTCATTGAATGTGAAAATGGAAAAGCCAAACCAGCCCATTATCTTGTCCAAATTGTTGATTGCAATGATCCCAGTGATCAACGACAAAATTGGATCCATGGAGATCCAGTACATATAGTTACTGATCCTGTATTAGCAAGGGCCATTGGATTTTTCAACATTTATTATCAATGTTGGGCATTGATTGAAAAAGGAAAAATACTAATGCATTGTGGAAACACTACTTTTGTCTATAGTAATGAATTCAATGATTACATGAAAATGGACGGTGCAGAATCAGAAGATATTTTTAATTAACTATTTGATATTAGAGCTGAAAAATTCTTATCAGAAGAAAGAAAGAAATATCTGCTTGAGTTGTTTGAAGAATATGATCCTGAGCATATTAACCAAATTAATGAAGATATTGATGATTATCCAGATAATGATGGTCTGAAAAATATAATTGGAGATGAAGGAATGCAGAATCTCAATAATAATGACTAGCCTCGTCATCATTAAAAGTTCTGAAAAGGCTGCCCCATTATTGTACTATCTTGACAAATGTCCGGTCTGTAAAATAAAGAGTGTACTGTAGCCGTCAGTTTACTGTTGGCAACTGTAGCCATGTGAAAAATCTGTAGCCATTAGGACATCCTATGTACCCCTATCCCCTCTATAAATAGAGAGGTCGAGAGCTGAGAAGGGACACGGTCATTTGAGCATTCTTGAGCAAACGAGAAGTTGGGTTTCTCCATTTCTCTATGAACAAGCATCTCTAATGATCTTAGCTGAAGTCCCTCTTCAAGCTTTCTGTTGCAATATTTTCACCTTTAATCTTTCAATAAAAGAAGTCTCCCAGTAGGAAACATTATCCAATCGAACCTTATGTCTTAAATATTATAATTTCTTGATTAAAGTCTCACTATCCTTGAAAAAGATTAAAAACTTGATTAATGACTATGGTCCGAGGTAGGAAACGAAATGGACCTGTGCTGTGCCTGATCTAAGGAAGGAGTGGTTGAGATTAGCAATCTCTATAAACCAGAAGCTAGAAGAACGCCGGAGTCCAAGCCGACTAAGTTCAGGTAACGATCGAAACTTTTTAATTAAGTTTTAATTATTTTTGCTAAGCATGGTGGGCCGTTAATCACAGAAAATATAACATTTATGATATAAGTAGTAGTTTGTGATAACTAGTACTATTAAAGTCATTATAAGAAACTCAAACATAAATATAAGCTTAGTTTTGCAATTTAAAGTATTTGCATTTAAAGTCCTTTAGGGACCTAGTAATAAATATTAAGACTCCAAAAATCATTTACACCAAACCTCATAGGCTTCGGAAATTATTTTCAAAATTCGTAGGGTCTGAAAATTAATACACCAAACCATAGGAGACCGAAGTGCAAATTTTTCTACAATACCAGTAGATATACTCCTGGAGGTAGAATCATTATGCCAAGTGGTGCTGTTGTTGGTGCGGATCCTTCCTTTGTTGTTTCGACCCCTAACCTTATTGTTCCAGTTTTAATGACCATCGTATTCTTCACTTGACCATCATTACTATCATTATTGTTTCGATTGTGAGAGTCACCCCCTTGGTTGTTACCACCAGTAATAAAAGTCAGTGGCAGATCTAGACATATAGAATATGAGTACCCGTCTATTAAACTACCCATTTTAAGAGTGTCCATATGTACCAATTTAACCCCCTTCAAAATATGGCTCACTAGAATTTTTATTTTGGCTAGGGGTGCCCTTGGATACCTTAACGTATGACATAGATCCACCAAATGTCGAGAGTACCAAGTAGGGCCTGATGAACGAGAGTTTCTCTATTGGATTGAAACTTCATCTATTGCTCATTAAAAGTCAGTTTGGATAGTAAATCAGCAAAAGTGTGACTAGCAGACATCATTGAATAAGTAATAAAAAAATTGGGATAATCAGGTGGCAATCCAGGCGTAGTGATAAACCTCTATTTCACACTCTTTCAGGCATGATTTTCACCTCTCATCTCAGCAGTTTCCGGTATATTTTCGAGAGTTTAGAGGTCGATTATTCATTATTTATCTTAAATCTATCTAAAAGTTGTGTTTTTGTATGTACAGGGGTTTAATTTGAATAAATGAGCAAAAAGGACAATATTCAGCAGAAAGGAGCGCCAAGGAGGCGACTTTGAGTCACGAAAAAGCGTCACACGGAAGTCCCGGAGAATCGAACACACACGACAGGGCAAACCACAAAGACCCGACAACCCGAACCGGCCGCCATGTGGCACGGCCGTGCCACATGGCACGGTGTGGCTGTGCCACGTGGCCGGTTCAGCAAAATGGTCTAGGTGTTCTCCAGTATTTTTTCACGGCATGGCCGTGCCTTGGGGCACGACCGTGCCACTCCCGTTCCGCGACGCGACTTAAATTTTCCTTCGGGGCTGTTTTGAGGGACATTCAGTTTTATGTTTCAGTTTTTTTTACGTTTAGCTCTCTCTTAGAATTCTCTCTAGGCGATTCTTAGGTTTAGTTTTAGTTTAATTCTTGTTCTTGAGAATTGTTCTTGGATTGAAGATTATTTTCATTCAATTAATTCCAGGTTCTCGTTCTTGTCTCTTCTCTCTCTTGTCTTCTTGTTTTAGAATTCAATTATCATGACACTTTGGTTGAATGTTGCGATTATTGCGTTTAGTATGATTGTAGGCTAAATCCTCAACTTACATTGGGATTAATGCCGAGTATGTACGATTGAATTGTAAACTAGCCCAATTCTTGCTCCCCCTTTGTTTTGTAATTGCGAATTCTACTCTGCACGCGACATGCTCGACGAAATGCTCGAAAGAGTATTCGTCTATTTTTATTGGGGTTTAGGGGGGCGTTGAGAGACGAAACCTTTACCTAGTGCGACTTAGTACACAATTAAGGTATTAACATTAAAATAGTCAAGCTTTAATTGGGATTTGAGATTGTAGATCTCGTAATCCTTCAACCTTTAGTCCCATGAAAATGGACGACTTTGGTTCTGGGATTAGTCTTCGACCCTTGAAAGAGGGAGGAGATGGGCTAAATTGACAATCTATCCATTCGTATTACATTCATGGGAATGCTTGATTGGGTTAGTAACTAATTCATCTGCGTATTCGTGTTATTAATTCCAACCTAGGTGCTTTTTATTTAGCTGTTTACTAAAACCCTGAGTTATCACTATCTCTCGTAGTTTAGCTTCCAACCACGACTTGATTGCCTAGCTTGAGTTAGTCCAATTAGTTCTAGTAGTTGAAACCAAGTTCCCGGTGGATTCGACCCGCACTTGCCGGTTACTAGCTACAGCTACGCCGTGCACTTGCGGTTAAGTAAAACTCCTAACAAGTTTTTGACGCCGTTGCCGAGGAACTTGCGCATTTCAATATTAGAACTGATTAGCGTACTCTAGACTAGGCTTTTTCTTTTTCGTTTTATCCCTTCTTGTTCCCCCTCCCTCTATCGTGCTTGAAACTGTTTACGCCTTTGGTAGTGTTGGTTTTGTATGCGCAGGCATAGTCAAAGGGACCAACCACTTGCTCCCTTTAACCCAGAAATCGAAGCCACCATCAGAAGGCAGAGCAGTGCAAGGAAAAGGCAACAAGCACAAGTTCTAATGGCTGAGCAGAATCATCGAGTATTGCGAGACTACGCCCTGCCACAAGCGTCGGGCGTCACGTCTTCCATCGTAAGCCCCGCTATCGAGGCTAACAACTTCGAGCTCAGCCTCACGCTGATCACGTTTGTGGAGAGGGAGCAGTTCAGCGGGCACCCCGCGGAGAACCCAACGTGCACCTTCGCAGATTCCTAGCGAAGTGTGACACCATCAAGTTGAACGGGGTGTCCACTGATGCGATCCGGCTGTGGCTCTTCCCATTCTCACTGCGGGATAGAGCTAGTGGCTGGCTTCAGAACGAGGAACCCAACTCGTTCACCACTTGAGAAGTACTCTCCAAGGCGTTCCTCAGCAAGTACTTCTCACCTGGCAAGACTGCCAAGCTGAGGACGGACATCACCTCCTTTGTCCAGCAGGATGGTGAGTCATTATATGAGGCCTGGGAGAGGTTCAAGGACCTCCAGCGCCAGTGCCCCCACCATGGAGTTCCCGACTGGCTCCTAATCCAGACCTTCTACAATGGGTTGGAGCGGTCGGTGAAGATTTCTGTTGATGCTGCAGCAGGGGGTGCTCTTATGGGCAAATCTATCGAAGCGGCAACGGCGTTGTTGGAAGAGATGGCTTCCAATAACTATCATTGGTCGAGTGAGAGGGCCACCCCCAAGAGAGGCAGTGGCAGGCATGAGATTGACGCTGTGACGCTCCTAGCGAGCAGGGTGGACGCCCTCGCACAACGCCTGGAGAAAGTGACCACCTCATCAGCTACTTCTGTGGGGCCATCCATGGGGATCTATGCTATCTGTGAGGCCTGCGGTGTATAGGGCCACACTGCCGTTGAGTGCTACAATGCTCCCCCTAGCATTGAGCACGTCAATGCCTATTATACCTACACCCAACCTCCTCAAAATAACCCCCACCCCACCTCCTACAATCAGGGTTGGAATAGTCGTCCGAACCCCCTCTATAAAAATCCCAACCCCCATCCCCAGAACTCCATGCAACCACCAGGTTTCCACAACCGAGCTCCCTACACTGCACCCCCTCCACCTCCTGAATCTACATCTCACCTGGAGAATCTTATGGAGCGCTTCATAGCGACCCAGACTACGATCAATGAGACTCTTAAGGAGTCCATCCATCAGCTGACCTCCAGGGTTGATGCCATGGCCGCCCATCAGAAAACGATGGACACACAGATTGCTCAGATTGCCCAAGAGGTGAACCACCTGTCTCGACCTCAGGGGCAACTTCCAGGACAGACCGAGGTCAAACCCCACCGTCAAGTCAACGTTATATCTACTGTGGGCGAGGGGTTAGAGGAGAGCCCAGTAATGGTTCTCCAGGAGGTGGTTTCGGTTCCTAATTCTGCCGGAACCAAGGAAAGGGAGAAGAATGAGGATCTAAGCCCTGTTGAGGAGGCCCGCTCTCCACCTACCGCTTGCCCTTACCACCCTAGCGTGCCTTACCCTCAGCTATTGGCATGGCCCGAGCTATGTCAGCTTGAGCCTAGATTCGAGTGTTTCTTAGAAATCTTACACCGAATCTATGCCAGTAGCCCCTTCCTGGAAGCTCTCAAGAGTGCCCCTGCACAATTTCAATTTTTGCGAGAGCTCCTATCCAAGAAGGGCACATCTAGGGAAGCTTTTGTAGCTTCCGTTGGCGGATCCTGCAGCGCGCTCTTACAAAGGCGGTCGCCATCCAAGCTGCAGGATCCCGGCAGTTTCACCATCCCATGCTGCATAGGGGATGTGCAGATTGAGAGAGCCCTCTGTGATCTGGGCGCCAGTGTGAGCATAATGTTGCTCTCTCTCTGCAAGAAGCTGCAATTATGGGGCCCCATACCCACCAGCATTACTATTCAGCTTGCAGACTGCTCCATCCGGCGGCCTGTGGGCATTCTAGAGGATGTCCCAGTCCAGGTGGGCAAGTTCCTGGTCCCCTGCGATTTCGTCGTCCTTGATATGGACGATGACTATCCACCCCCCTTACTCCTGGGTCGCCCATTCCTCGCGACCGTAGGGGCGGTGATCAACGTGCAAACAGGCACCCTATCCTTCACCGTGTGTGGGGAGCAGATGGATTTCTATTTTCCACCACCCACTTCATCTCCCGCCCCTGGTGCGCACTCTGCGCTTGCGGCCCCTACTGTCTCCACTCCTCCAGCTGTCATGAGAGTGGAACTTCATGACTGGGTGCGGCCGCCTGCTCTGCCTCCCCTATCTCCACCGCCTACTACTGCTACTGGTGGACCTCCTCAGGCGAGACTGATGCCTGACTTTAGCCATGGGGAAGTGCTGGCTCACTCATCATTTCCTTCTTCCATCCCCACACCTCCCTACATCACGCGAGCATCATATTCCTGAGGTAACGGTCAAGCTTAGGACCTAAAACAAGCGCTTCTTGGGAGGCGACCCAAGGTATTTATTGCTTTTGGAAAAAAAAAAACAAAAAAAAAAGCGAGTGTGTATGTGTGTCTCCCACCCTTTCCCCCCTTTCCCTCCCCTTGTTTCTTTTATGTGTCCTTTTCATTGAGGACAATGAAAATCTCAAGCATGGGGGAGTGTGAGCTCGTCGCTTTCTGGTAACATTGTGGGGGTAGGTGATTGATATCACTTGCATTTGCATCATTCCGATAGGATTTCATGTCATGCACTTTATTGTTTTTGCCTTTTTATTTTTATTCGAGCATATAGTTTAGAGCTTGTAGAATCAGGTTTTGCATAACAAAAGGAGTAATGATCGAGTCGGGCGTTCGGAAGCTTTCCAGGTACTATCTCTTATCCTTCTCTTCATCATCCTTTATATCTTTATTGCTTTCTCAGCTAGTTTTATTGCTTTGAAAAAAAAAATAAAAAAAAATACGGTTTGCGAAAACCCCTCTTGTGATGAGATTGAAAGGGGTGATGATTGATCGATCATGTTTGGTTGTGTGTTGAGGTGTGACTTGTCTTGTTGTGCGTTTTTTTTTTTTTTTGCAAATTGGTTTGTCTTTGTCATTCGTTATCTCTTTGCCATGTGTTGCATGATAACTACCCCTGAGATTCATATGGTTTGACCTGATTGAACTTGACAAATGGGACATACTCTAGAGTAAGTCACTTGACTGTGAAAGGTCTACCTGTGAGATTTTGAGCCTAACGACTATTCATTACATATAGTCTCCATTTCCTTTCATGTGTGACTCCTCCATGATGCATCTCTAGAACTTAGTCTTGTTCTCCTTGAAACTGCATTTAGCAATTGCATGTCTCGACATGATTGAGGCGATCTTTGTTCATGTAGCCACATTAGCCAGAAAGCCACCCGTTGTTGCATGCTATCTCTTTGCTAGCCCTTTGAGCCTTTCCCCTGGTCGTTGTTGTTGCACCACATTAATTACACACTTGACCTGTGCATACTTCCTTCATCCTCGTCAAGGTCTAGTGGGGCGACACTTCCACAATGTAGTTGGGCATGTTTGGGGCAATTAACTATCACTTCGGGTATAATATCAGTGGCTCATTTGGGGAAATTGCGAATTAGTTTTTATTTCCTCCAACGCTATCCATATGCATCCGTTTTTGCTTCTCAATGAAAAAAAAAAAGAAAAAAAAAGAAGAGAAGAAAACAATGAGCAGTTGCAAATAAAATGGGTAGCATGGAAACTTTTCGCGGTAAGCTTGTTTGGTCCCCTCTCAGAGATTTTTGCGAGCTTTGCGACTCGATTCGCAAGTATGGTGTGAAGTTGTGTCCTTAATGTTGAATTGTGGAAGTGTTCTTGCTCCCTAGTCTTTGACTAATAGCTCCATTTTCCCAAATTATTCCACTTCTCACCCCTCACCTTAGCCCCACTTCATCCCTATTGCAAGTCCTCATGATTGACATATTGCATATTGCATTCTCGTGGTAGAGAGCAGAGAACGTTACCAAGCATATGGTAGTTTGACTGATTGGTTGGAGTAATTGAGCGTACCCTTATCACACATTTCAAACACATTGAGAGGAGTGCTCCACTTTGCCCTAAAAGTGAGGTCCTACCAGTCTTACTTGCTTACCGTTTGTTGAGGAAAGTTATGTCCTACCATGCATTTCAATATTGGGGTGTTTGGTGTGTTTCATTTGGATAAAGTGATTTATGGATGACATTGCATACGTTTTATTGATACTACTTTTCACACCTTGACTTGGCTACCTTTGATGCATAATCCCGTATGATTTATTAACTTATCACCCTTTCCTTGAAGAGGGTACGCTTTGAGGTCCACCATCGCCCCTGATCTTTCATAGCATAGTCTTGCTTGGGGACAAGCAAGCGATAAGCATGGGAGAGTTGATAAACCTCTATTTTACACTCTTTTAGGCATGATTTTCACCTCTCATCTCAGCAGGTTCTGGTATATTTTCGAGAGTTTAGAGGTCGATTATTCATTATTTATCTCAAATCTACCTAAAAGTTGCGTTTTTGTATTTATAGGGGTTTAATTTGAATAAATGAGCAAAAAGGACAATATTCAGCCGAAAGGAGTGCCAAGGAGGCGACTTTGAGTCACGAAAAAGCGTCACACGGAAGTCCCGGAGAATCGAACACACGCGACAGGGCAAACCACGAAGACCCGACAACCCGAACCGGCCGCCATGTGGCACGGCCGTGCTACATGGCACGGTGTGGCTGTGCCACGTGGCCGGTTCAGCAAAATGGTCTAGGCGTTCTCCAGTATTTTGGCACGGTGTGGCCGTGCCTTGGGGCACGACCGTGCCACCCCCGTTCCGCGACGCGACTTAAATTTTCCTTCGAGGCTGTTTTGAGGGACATTCAGTTTTATGTTTCAGTTTTTTTACGTTTAGTTCTCTCTCAGAATTCTCTCTAGGCGATTCTTAGGTTTAGTTTTAGTTTAATTCTTGTTCTTAAGAATTGTTCTTAGATTGAAGATTATTTTCATTCAATTAATTCCAGGTTCTCGTTCTTTCTCTTCTCTCTCTTGTCTTCTTGTTTAGAATTCAATTATCATGACACTTTGGTTGAATGTTGCGATTGTTGCGTTTAGTATGATTGTAGGCTAAATCCTCAACTTAGGTTGGGATTAATGCCGAGTATGTACGATTGAATTGTAAACTAGCCCAATTCTTGCTCCCCCTTTGTTTTGTAATTGCGAATTCTACTCTGCACACCACATGCTCGATGAAATGCTCGAAAGAGTATTCGTCCATTTTTATTGGGGTTTAGGGGAGCGTTGAGAGACGAAACCTTTACCTAGTGCGACTTAGTACACAATTAAGGTATTGACATGAAAATAGTCAAGCTTTAATTGGGATTTGAGATTGTAGATCTCGTAATCCTTCAACCTTTAGTCCCATGAAAATAGACGACTTTGGTTCTGGGATTAGTCTTCGACCCTTGAGAGAGGGAGGAGATGGGCTAAATTGACAATCTATCCATTCGTATTACATTCATGGGAATGCTTGATTGGGTTAGTAATTAATTCATCTGCGTATTTGTGTTATTAATTCCAACCTAGGTGCTTTTTATTCTGCTGTTTACTAAAACCCTGAGTTATCACTATCTCTCGTAGTTTAGCTTCCAACCACGACTTGATTGCCTAGCTTGAGTTAGTCCAATTAGTTCTAGTAGTTGAAACCAAGTTCCCTGTGGATTCGACCCGTACTTGCCGGTTACTAGCTACAGCTACGCCGTGCACTTGCGGTTAAGTAAAACTCCTAACACGTAGTAAATTGGATCAACTCAAGATCAGAAATAAGACTCTAAATAGTAGCAAAAGAATCAGTAAGGGTTTTAGTTTGGTGCAAGTAATCCTCCATAGACTGATCAGAGCCCTTAGACACATTAATGGGCATACATTTAAGTTCTAGTGCTCTAACTAAACTAGTAGTGTTAAAGCAAGAGGCAAGATGTTGCTAGATGGGTAAAGCATGAGATATATTATGTACCTCACATAATGTATCTTTGGAAATAATAGTAAAGATCTAAACCCGAATAAGTTGATCGACCCGAAGCCAATAAGAGTAAACTAGATTTGGTTAATGAATACCTAGAGCCACCAAAGTCGTACAGAGCGGTTGCAAGATAGTTCCATCAAGCATGCCTTAATTGGAGTTGATGCATGATGACAAATGATGTAAATTGCATTTCCTAACACAAGTACTCAAGCAAGAACCATGGTAATAGGGGCAGTGATATTCACAGTCCACATTGATGGAGGAAGGTGTGGAAGGCCACTGCCATGGCTCAGTAATAATGAAGATGGTAACCAGTACCCATCGAAGCACCTAATAGCAGGTATTGCGAAGAGGAAAGCATGTGGTGTAGTGGGTCGGGGTAGCTTGAGTATGGCAAGGCATACTATGTTATGACCACAGTGAGGGGATTGAGGCAAAAGGTATGCTTGGCTGCGCCTAAGGCCAAGTGAGACCGAGAGATGAGGCAACAGGAGACGATTGGGTGGAAGACAGTGGTAGGGGAGCAAAATTAAACTGTGGAGAAGAGAGGAGGCTGCCACCTACGTTTGTGTGGAGGGGCGGGGTCATGGGAGTAGAAACCGACTCCAACATATTGACGGTGGGAGCTTGCTATGAGTAAATCACAACTAAGATGACAATAGCCGTGGTAATCATGGCAGCGATTAAGGAGCCAGCCATGGACATGCATAGTTGGAGCTAGGGTTAGGGTTTTTAGAAGAAGACATGAAGAGAAAGAGAGAGAGGGACGATTGGAGCTAGTATTTTAGGAACAAACATGTTCTGATACCATGTAAGATTTAGAGAAAGGAAGAGCTCACCTACCCTAGAAGTCCGGATGTATATTTATATAACAATGTACAAATGTAAAATTACAATTATATCCACACTCTCTATTAATAAAATTTTAGTTAAGTCCACCTAGTAATGAGCAAAGCCATTCATGAGGGACCAGGAGGCGTGTTTCTTACAACCGCGAGTGGATTGAAATTAAATGTGATTTTTTCGCATAAAACCCTATGACATATCAAAATAAGAATTGCTTTATACTATTGTTTTTCCCTACCTATATAACATACACTAGCATGGATGTGTCAAGCATATGAATGGTAGCTACGTTGCAAGAACAAATAAGATAACATACATGAGACAACATACTCTTGAAATAGTATTGAAAATAAATCTTATAGGCATTTACATTGCCTTCTTCGATCACGTAAATTAGAGATTGCAAATTTATAACACACTTTGACAATCGATGAAACACAATAGTCATACACAAATATGAGCACAACAATCAACAGCTACATTCCATTCTTGAGCCGTTATCAAACACTACAAACCAAGAACAAACTACAAAACCCAATATTCGTGGCCTCATTGATGGAGATTTATTATGAATTGGTCATATAATTTCAACAGGGTCGACAAGCAACAAAACAAGGTACCGCTTGGTGTTGATAGAATAACTATAGCCATCTTCGGCCCTGTAAAGTAGCTCCATAACTCGGGCATAGTTGAGGATACGCAAAAGAAGAGGCATGGGAGGGCTTTCAGGATAAAAAAATGCAGCGTTTAAATCCTTCCATGCATCTTCAACTTGTTTGTAGAGCTCCCTACATGCCTCCTCCTCTGAGACTCCATTCTCTTGAATTATGCATTCTACTGCTGAAGGTATATGTTGCCTTTGCTGTTCAAACTGCATGCAAATTAAGTACCTATTTGGCCTAGCTTTTGATAGTGTTTTTAGACCACAAAAACACTAACTCAGCCAAACACCTATTTTTTTAAAAACTAAAAACTGCTTTTGAAAAACAGTTTTGAAAGAAACTGCCCCCAAAAACAGAAGCAGCAATTTGCTGCTTCTAATTATAGATTTTCGTGGAGCGTGCCTTATAATATGGGGGCCACTTAAGTATTATTTGCGGAGGACAATCAAATATTATTTACATCTAGATTAATACGCCCCTGAGAATCAAACAAATTCCCACCTAGTACCCATATATTTCACACGTACAGATACAACATATTCTACTCCAAGATTCTGCATCTCTCTCTCTCCACCGCCCCCCATCCAATCGTATCCCAATAGAAAACAATCCCACTGTAACTTCTACACTGATTTTCATCTTGCTTCTCTGTGTTGCCATTAATCACCAGTTCTGTTCTTACTTTGA